>PVIW01010822.1:0-41478 GCA_004026585.1 Noctilio leporinus
CCTCTAGCCTACTGTTGATTCCTTCTACTGTATTCTTCAATTCAGAAATTGTATTCTTCATTTCCTCCTGGCACTTATTGATAGTTTCCATGTCCTTTTTCATGCTGTTGTAGTTCTCAGTAAGTTCCTTGTAACTTCCCTGGAGTTCTTTGTAATTTCCCTGGAGTTCTTTGTAGTTCTCCTGGAGTTGTTTACAGTTGTTTACAGTTTTCTTTGATGTGGCTGAGCTCACTGAGCTTCTCTATCATCAGTCTTTGGAATTCCTTATCTGATATTCCAGGTGCCTCTGTTTCATTTTGTGTTCTTGCTGGGGATTCTTCATTTCCTTTTGGTGATGGACTGATTCTTTTTTTCCCCCATTTTGGGTGTCTGTTCTTGCTTGCTTATTTATTTATTTATTTATTTATATTCTTTCCTTGGGTTAACCTGCTTTGCTTCCTTGCCTTAGTTGAGCACCCTTCTGTGATAGGAGATTTGTGGAGTTTAATGTTGCCGTCTCTCAGATTTTCTCCACTTGCTGTTCTTGGTGTGTCCTTTATTTGGACTGTCTGGTTGTATTCTGGGCCTGTGGGCTTTTAGCAGAAACAAAAACAAAAACAAACAAACAACCAGAAAAAAAGAAACAACAACAAAAAAAAAGCAAAAATCAGTTAACCAAACCAAACCAAACCAACAAACAAAAAAAATGCAAATGGAAAAAAGAAATAAAAACAATAATAATTATAAGAAGAAAAGATTTAGATGGCTGTTCACCCTTAATAATCCCTGACTGGTCCAGATGGAGCCTGGACCTGAAGGCTACTGTTCTGCTGGCCTCCTCTGCCTCTGGGCTGTGCTCCCCTGTGTCCAGATGCTGCCCGCTCCCATTCCTAGGGTCCTGAAGACATTTCACGCTCCCTATCTTGTCCTCTAGCTGCTTTGGTACTTGAGAACACCATCAGCACTGTTCTCTACTCTGTCGCCATCTTCTCTCCTCCCATTGATAGTTGTCTGCCAGTCTTTCTTTCTCCCTTTCACTCTCTCTAAAAATAAATAAATAAAATCTTTAAAAAAATAATACTACTTTTGGATAAGCATAATTTGACCTATAGGTCACTATTTACAATCCTGATACAAAGAGCTTTCAGTTTATAATAAATAGCTGCATAAAACACTACTAATAATAAATGACTAACATGTATTGAATTAGTATATGTCAGATTTTGTGCTAATTACTTTAGTTTTAATTCTCAAAGTAAGCAAGGGACTTATTATTAATTATTATAAATAAGGAAACTGTGATTCAGAGAAGTCCCATAACTTGTTCAAGGTCATAAAACTGTATGTGGTAGATGTAGGACTTGACTCAGACAGGTATTTTTTGGTGGCAAATTCTATATTCCACAAATAATTGGATTTTGGTCACAGAAGTTTTCAAAAGGGTAGTTGGATTTGAACTCCTTTTTAAAGGAAAGATAGGATTGGTAAAGAAAGACATTTTCTATGCCACATTATTCTCTAATTACAGTTTTGTTTTATTTCTCTTCCTTGGTGAGAAATAATCATTCCAATGTCCTTTAAAATTACAGTCAATTGAATAATATTCTGGCTATTATTATTTTTATTTTGGCTGACTTTACCTCAGAGAAATTAAAATATTTAATACACTAATAATGTCCTGAAAAAGAATAAAAGTAAAACAAATATGGCCTTGGTTGAACCTTGCTCCATGCATCCCAGGGGGACCACATGATAACTAGCAAGCAGCCAATATTTTCTGATCCTGTACTTCATTAATATGCATAACACATTTGTTGGAAGTCATGAAGGAAATTGCTACTGTTTCAGATGGAATTACAACCGAGAGTGCAAATATCTAGCTACCTATTCTCCTAGTAGTTTCTATAAAACTTACCACCAAAGTATCTTGGTGCTTTTATAGTGTTTCAGTGTTTCCAAGGACATTTTGCTGAGCTTGATTACACTGCAAGCACTATTAAGCACATTTTTTGTTTATTTCCAGTTTTCCAAAAGGAGACTTCTGCAGGGAGAAATGTAACTTGGCTCATTCAGCTGGCAGGGCTGTTCTCCTGGCAAGATCATTACTCAGAGGTACCAGTAGCTCTGGCACCAATCAATCAACCAGCAGACATTCACTGGGCACACATGAAGCATGCATTAGACACACAAAGACATGGTGAGTTTTACAAAGACCTCTAAACTATGGTTCTTGCTCCCAAGGGGTTTTAGTCTATCTAACCATGCAAACATCCACTTCTCTATGTATGCATCCACGCATGTATGATGAACAGTAGAAGAACAAGAAGTATTTATAAAAGGAAATACATGGTTTAGATTCTAAATCTTGAATCTTGATAATCACTAAAAGCAATACTTATTAATAAAATACATTTCTAAGACCATTAAAAAACTTTGAAAATACTTTCTCCAGGAATTTGTAAATGATATAGTGCCAGGATATATTTAAGCAAGAATACAAAATCTGAAAAATGAAGTCAACTTACTTTATCATGAAGCTATACATGTAATAAAATTGCATGGAGCTATCTATAAACACACCCAAATGAGCATATGTAAACTGGTGAAATGTGAATAAGCACAGTGGATTATGTCAATGTCAATTTCCTGGTTTGATATTGTACTATTGCTGTGTAAGATGTGAACAGACCAGTAGGGAGGCTGGGTGAAGGGTGCACTATACCCTTCCCTTAACATACTTTGTTGTAATTTCTTGTGAATCTGCAATTCTTCAAGAGTATAAAAATACACATACACACACACACACAAAAGGAAGCTAGTTTCTCCACACTGGTATGGAAAAATTTCCAAGACATTAAAAAAATAAAAATAATTGAATTATTAATATATAGCATAATAATATTTATGTAAAACTGTATAAAGTTATATATTCATATATGTACAAACATATTAGAGAAAGATCTTTAATGAAAGACTGGTAATAAAGGAAGGGGCCTAGAGTTGAGGAGTTGGTTAAATCAGCTATCTTCTGATTTATCTAATTATTGGGATTAAAAAAACAAATAACATATTATGTGTATAACAAGTGAAAAAGACTCTAGCCCTGGCTGGTAGCACAGTGGTTAAGGCGCCGGCATGCGAACACAAAGGTTGCAGGTTCGATTCCCCAGCCAGGGCACATAGCCAGGTTGCAAGCCAGGTCTCCAGTCAGGTCTGTGGCTGGAGGCAGGTGAAACACAACCATACATTGATGTCTCTCTCCCTCTCTGCCTCTCTCCCTTCCCCTCTTTCTAAAGATAATGAAATAAAATCTTAAAAAAAAAAAAAAAAAAAAGACTCTAAAAACTCTTGGTAATGTGCGATTGCAAAAGAAACCAACTAATTGGTTAAGAAAGAACTTTGATGACTGATTTCTCATGTTTATGAATAAATAAAACATCACATTTTACTTACTGAAAAGCAGGATCAAACTATGTAATTCAAGCAAGAAGCTCCGAATACATAGTTGATATTTGTGGTCAATTTATGAGTTTTAGCTTAAAAAAGAATCCCTCAAATGTTATTTACTTTCCAAAAACTGTGCCTGCAATTGAGAGCTACTAACATTAATTTACTAATTGCCAACTTACATAAAAGAAAGTTAAAGCAAGATATCAACACCTAAATGCAATGTTCTACCATTAGCATTTAACATTAATAGTAAATTATTATTGCTGAATCTAACTTTGGCTTTCTATGAGACCTAGTTGGTTAGCTTACCTAAATTTTGTATTTGAGTAACAAGTCTTTGAATATAAACACTGATCCTTGTTTCTAGCACTTTAGAATTCTAGAGAAATTAAAAGATTTTGATTCCTCTGTATCAACTCAAAAACTCTGATTTGGAGAAAATAAATTTATTGATCTTCTATATGTTCCTAATTACATTTGGGGTATTGATATTTACTCCTCCTTTAATTTATAGGAAAATTGTGTCTACTGCTCCATCCCACTTGATTTTCCTTGAAAGAGATTATCTGTTTGTGGGCTTCTCTGTGTCAACTTTCCTGACAGTGGTCACTTCTAAATGGGTGCCTTTGATGATAACTCTTACCAATTTTCTTCTCAGCTTCCTTCTCCCATGTATATACATTTGGTTAGGATTCCTAATTTAAGATTATGAATATGCCATGTAAGTTTCCAGATATTTTGGGAGATATCTCCCATAGGATAGGCCCTTTTAGCATCTGATAAATTTAAAGCATATTTAATTGAACAGTAAACAGAACTTGCAAGTGGTTTTCTTGTTACCTTCCAAACATGTAGTGTGTATATGTATTTGTATGTAAAACCAACCATACATATATGTATCATGTATGTCATGGTGTGATGCAGCCAGGCAGAAAATAAACAAAATGAGAAGTCTGGAAAAACTTTCTTAAGTTGGAAAATCTTGGCCTTTTCAGGATCATTTCTCATGGGTTTTTCCATTGGTAGTGGTTAGAAATGTGATGGCATTAGCAGTGGCCTGCAGTGGCCTGCACTGAATTTCTTTTCTTTTGTGCTATGTATTCACGGTACTTATCAAACCGCAGCCTGGTTCATTTGGAAAGAAATCTCAACTTTTGTATTTGATGATAAAACCACTTCCCCAGCATTCTTGAGCACTGAAATAGGATGTGAACTTCATCTCATTACATCAGAATCTCTTTTGTTAAATACATGAATGAGGCACAAAACCCAAAATTAAAATAAGAGTTTCTTAAATCTTTGCACAAGCTCCCCACATCAGGATGGAGTAATAGCTACTTCACACCATAAACCAAAGGTTGCAAAATAATTCAGGAGCAGCATTAGTGGCTCAGACAGAATGACTTCACTCATCTGGCCCCACTGCAGTGGTCTTTCAGTTACCACCAGTATTTCCCTTTGTAATAACAGTGATATTTACCTGCAGAGGTTGATGGGGAATAGATGACATTGCTTTCCCAAAGTCCCTGCAGTCAGTCCTCAGGCCTTAGAAGTAAAGGAACTCTGGCTGGTGTGGCTCAGTGGATTAAGCACTGGCCTGCAAACCAAAGAGTTGCGGGCTGGGTACCTAGTTGGGGGTGTGCAAGAGGCAACTACACATTGATGTTTCTCTTCCTCTCTTTCTCCCTCTAAAAATAAATAAAATGGAAATCTAACTTTAAAAAAAGGCTATGCCTCAAAAGTAAAAAAACAAAGAAGAAGAAGGAAAGCAAGCAAACCATGACTCAGAGGATTGGAACCTATGACTTCATGCTTTTCCCTGTAGCCTTTCACTGGCTCCCCACACCTACGAACTAGATCCTACAATAAAGTATGACATTTGAGGCTTTCCTCAATGACTTGCCTGGTCTGCCTTTCTAGCCTTCCCTATCACTATTCTTACCACAAACTGAATTTTTCTATTTCCCTACAAATGTCACATCTTTTTTCTTTTTTCCTTCCATTTCTGGCTCATGTTGTCATTCTTGCCAGGATTGTCTTTCTCCTTTCCCAGCTCCAGAAATTGAAATTATACTTACCTTCTAAGGTTTATGAACCTTTCTCAGCTACCTTCCCCATTTTTTGAAAGGTATGTACCTCTCTTAAAACATTGTCCCCTCTGCCTTGTAACTGAATTACTTGTTTACATATGTTATCAACTCCTTGACAGAAGGTCTGCTGCTTTTCTTTGTACACTGAACTCTGTTTTAGCATAGCCTCTGCAGGGACCCAGTGACTACTTATTGACTTGAATCTCAAATTCAACGTGTCTGAGCTCAGTGTCTCTTTCCTCTGCACCCACCCAACCTCCTCCTCCTGATTTCCCACCTTGGTGATGGAAACCTTATCCACTTCAGTGCAGATGCCAGAGAATTTGGTGTCGCTTTTTTATCTCCCAATCCTGCAACCTCTATCTAATCAGTAACCAAATCCTGTCAGTCTGCCTTCTTAATAACTCTTAAATTTATACCATCGCTCTTTCCTGACATAGTTACGACTTTAGTTCTGGCCGCCATCATCCCTCGCCTGGATTACCACAGCACTTCCTAACTGATTGGTCTGCCTCCCTTCTGGCCTCTACCCCCTTCCCGAACCCATGTTCCACACACTGTAGCTGGTGTGGTCTCTGTAAGGTGCAGACCTGATGATGTCACTCTTGCTCATGATTCCCACAGTGTAGTTCAAACTCTTTATTATTTTATAATATCTTTTAGAGCCTGACTCTTTCTTTCCTTTAATATGCATATAGTTCACCTCAACTTCCCTCATCTAAAACCCAAACTCCACCCACACTGAATACAGGTCTTTTTACAAGGCTTTTTGGAATTCTGCAAATGTTTGATTCAAACATTTTTTAAAAATATATTTTAAAACTATAATAATAAAAATACATTCACTTAAATGTATTATATATACCACAGTTCTATGTATCATGAACTATGAAATGATAACTATGTATCATTGTATTAATTTGGACAATCAAGGTAATACTTCAGTATCTACTTTTTTGGTGCATATGCCTGAAGTTCTTGTAAATGTGTCATTGACTTGAAAAGTTGATAGTTTTGCACAGGACTTTTTTTTTTTAAAACTAGGCCAGTGCTGATCTGCTCAAGTAAAAATTATGTGTCATTACTATAGCATTCTATTAAATATGAAAGAAGGCTAGCACACATAGCTTTGGCACATGTATCACTACATGCAAAAACATCACATTTTCCTAGAGATATTTTAGCACTTACCTAAGGTGGGAGTGTTTGTTGCTGACTTTTACATCTTGAGGATGTAAATGTAAGCTATCATTCAATATTGTTGTGACTAAACTTTGAAATCAAAACCTTCAACTTCTAGCCCAAGTTTTTGGATCAGTTCATTTAAAAGTTACACTCTTTAGAGAGGGCTGTTAAGAAATCATACTTTTCATCTACATTTACTTCTCTGTGTGAATTAGGACTTTCTAGATGAAACATATTTTTAAAAAATTTAAGACCAAGTTCTGGCTGGTGGCACAGTGGATAAGGCGCTGGCTGGCCTGCAAACCTAAAGGTTGCTGGTTTGATTCCCAGCCATGCACATATAATCAGGTTGTGAGCTGGATCTCCAGCCAGCTCTGCAGCTGGAGGCAGGTAAAAGGCAACCATACATTGATGTCTCTTTCCCCTTCTGCCTCTCTCCCTCACCCCACCCTCTCTAAAACTAATAAATAAAATCTTAAAAAAAATTTAAGACCAAACCATAACCAAAGACAATTGAAATAAATAATTTGAGTTCAGAGATTGAGGTGAAGCAAAATGTAACATTGAATTTCAGATATTTGAGTTTATCAAAGTTATGTTGCTATTCTTATTGATTGATACATAAATATTAAAATATAAATTTCCATAATAAATTTATATTAGTAAAATATCATATTAATTTGTTTTATGGAATTGAGCCCAAGGAAAAAAATTTATTTTAAAAAGACATGGTCTGGTGCTCCACAGAAGAAATAAATGAGAACCATTTTATTATTGAGGTTATTTAGATAACCTCAATTGGGTTATCTAATTTCTAGAATTTTAGATCTTGCATTGACCAGTAAGATCTAAAATTCTAGATGTTAGTATTTATTTTTGCTGAACCTTGCCTCCTGACAGAATGCTAAGTTAATGGCATGTTTGGTGCTTGTGATCTGCAAGTTATATGCTGGCTGGAATGCTTATGGCCTGATACGGTCTAGCTAAACCCATAAAGATATGGATGATGGTAATGCTAATTCCATGGGGTTAAATTCCAACAAGAGGACAGGCGCTTACAGCTGCCCAGAATGGCATTGAGAAATATGAGTTTGTCCTTGTCCTTTTGACTACCATACTGGTTAGATTCCTGAGAGCTTTAATTATCACCCTGTGAACAGAGCTGGTTGTTGGCCTGGTGTTTATCAGCTCCAGAGCTGAGGAAATTGGGCTTTATCGCTTTCAGATTAGATCACTACAAGCTTCATTGGGTAGGGCTAGTGGGAGGGGCAGGGAGGGTAAAGACCTTAGTCCTTTTATTCAAAATGCTTCTGTAAAGCCCATGCCCTTTATATAACAAAGCCCCAGGGCACCCCCTCCCCTGGCCCTCACCCTAATCAGGATAACTAACTAGAGGTTTACTTACCTCTTTCAAGGGCCTTTTAATTGGTAAACCTTTCCCCAAACAGAAATGCCGATCTCTTTCAAGATAAGGCACTTTTAGCCTCAAGTTTCAACTTTTCTCTTTCCATTTCTTTCAGGTTGTATTAACTCTGTAGCCAGCCTGGAGGTGACTGCTGTGGGATGGACATCTGGCACACAGAGGAAATTGGTACCTTCTGCTTGCCAGAGATTCCACTTCATCTGCTGAGAGAGAGAGAGAGAGAGAGAGAGAGAGAGAGAGAGAGAGAGAGAGAGAGAGAAAGTGAGAGAAAGAGAAAGAGAGAAAGATCCTCCCACCCCCACTGAAAAAAAGCAAAACTATAGTTTTTCTATATGATGAGATTTTAAAAGGAATCTCTCTTCTGGCTTATGGTTTGTCTTTGTGTTGACAGCGCTCTAAGGCTGTGGTGGACCTTGGGGTGGAAAGGTGGGACCCTCAAGAATGCTGCAGCCAACTGGTGTCTTTGTGGTTTAGCCCTCCTGAAAGGCTCTGGTCCCCACTCATCATTTACTGTCCCTCTGCCCTGCAGTGCTGTTTTGACTTCCAAAAACAAGAAAACTTCTTGATTATTAAAACCTGGCCCCACCCTCTGCCTTAACCAAGACACCAACCAAGAACTTTGTTTTGAGGGCCTTTATTGAAATTCACTGGGTTGATTGTGAAGTTTCCTCCCTGGGTGTATTTATCTTGAGGCTAGGCTGCTTACAGTGGTGTGCCTGGTTAGTAACTTTGTTGTTGTTTGTTTGTTTGTTTTTTAAACCCATGCAAAAGGTAAGAAAGGAAAATTTGATACTTGCCATTTTTTATAGTGTCCAGTCAGGGGTGTGGGCAACACGCCTGTCACTATACATAGAGAAAACATGTGGGCCTCAAAGGAAGCTGGCAGCTGCCAGGTCTGGAAGGGAGAAAAAGGGATCATAGGATGTCTGAAACTCAAGTCAGCTGCGTTCATGAGCAAGTCAGCTGTCTCCTGGTTCTTGACCTCCTTTGGGCATTGTGAAGGCTGATGAGCTCATGCTTGTAAAGAGTGCAAGCCTTTAATTTACATATAATTAATAATCATCAGATAAGTGAATAACAATAATAATGATGATGTAATCCCCTTCATCCAGGGCCCTAGTCCTGTTTCCTTGAGTACTAACTTTATGAGATGATGTCCTCCCCATATGCTCAATTAGATGAACTACGGACTGACTGTAGATGCAGATGGGTCATCACAGCTCTGTGATTGCTGGCACAGCCCAGACTTGGCCTGCCACCAGGAAACCCAAGGATGCAGAACAATGCAGCAATGTTCTGTAAGTGCAGGGCTGTTCAGGTAATGGGAAAGTTCATTACTCAGGTACTTGATTCTTGCCAACCTGGTGCCCTCCTGGGCAGGAGAGCTGAGTCTGGAAGTCTTATAGAAATGGCTAGTTACCTATGTCACCTACTCCTCTGCCTCTGTCTTCCCACAGACCCCTCTGTCCAGGAAGATGAGTCTCTCAAGGGGGATGTATAAATGGATCAAACTTACTTCTAGCCGTTCTTATCAGAGAGACAAGTAGAACAGTCAACAGGGTTAAGAGCTGTCTTGAGAACTTAGTAAGTTGAATGCAGAAGCAATAGATTTTAGGAAAAAGAATCTTTTTAGTTTCTAGGCTCCCTATAGTTTAATCTTGAAAACAGTATCTTCAAAGTAGACATCAGGCTGAAAAAAGTGCTTAGAATGGGAACAGAAAAAAAAAAAAAAAAAAAAAAGGTTATAAAGGAGGCAGTTCCTCTTCCACTTTTGCCTTAAAGGCATCTTAGGACAAAAGGCTGAGATAGGCAGAATGGAATCCCCAGCTAGAAAAGATAATAACACCTTTCATTTGCAAACAATTTATGGTTTACAAAGCACTTTCATATAACATGACCTCATTTGAGCCTTACAAGATCTCTGTAGGACTGGCTGAATTTATAATCCCCAATTTATAGATGAAGAAACTAAGGTCCAGAGGTTAAATGACTCCCTTGAAGAGAAAAAGTGGCCGAGTCAGAGTCAAACCCATGTTTGTAGTAACACACTAGGACTTGCTCCTGATGGCCAGATTCCACCATCTTCTCTCCACTGGAAAGATTTATTCAACAATAGAAAATGAACAACCACTGTGCGTTGGTTCCTCAGGTTTGGAAATGCCAACTTCCAGGCTCTCAGTAGCAGAACAAGGAGACCTTCTCTTTCAGTCTAGAGTTTTGCCTGATCATGTTTTTTCGCGTCAAGTCCGAATCCCCAGCAGAGAGATTCTCATCCACCCATGTTGACTTTGTAACACCTCAGGCCTGCTGGGCAGACATCACCTAAGGGTTTATCTGTGGGTGCTGGTCTGTCCACTGGGTGCTGAGGAAGTCAGGCACAGAAATGTTTATTTAGTACAACATGACTTGGCTCCATCTAGGACTGTGGATGGTACTTTAGAGGAAAGCGGGTAGGCAGGAATGAATGCCCCACATTCTCGGCTGTCACCTCCCTGAGGCCTCTCCTTATTTATCTCTATAAATTCTCATACTTTCAATGAAATTTTTGTAAAATAATGCAAGTGAAATAACATTTTATATTCCAATTATTTATGGGTAGAATGCTAAAATGTCTGGGATTTTTCTTTAAAATATTCCAGGAAAAAAAGACTGGTGGGACCAAATAAAATAAGAACAGATGTGAATATTTGTTGAAGCTGAGTGATGGGTACAGGGGTTCATTTTATTCTCTGTACTTCTTTGCATTTTTGAAAGATACAGCACATGTCAGAAAATGCAAAGGGATAACTCTGTATCATTATGCTCCTTCCTTGGAACCTTTGCATGTTGCCTCTGTTGTTTGATGTTTCTTGAAGGCAAGAGTTATTTAATCAATTTTACAAGTAAGTACTGAAGACTTTCTATGGGTCAGGCAGTGACTCTTGTTTCCAGGTGAACTGATAGCCCTGACAGTTTTGGATATTTTTGAATGTATTTCCTGTACCATCGGCTGCACAGGCTCCACGAAATGTTCTGGGGAGTTCTCGTTTCTATGACTGCTCTGCTGACCCTTTTGTGATGGGAGTGAGAGCTCAGGAGGACCTTGGGGGCATTTGTACTGCAAATGGCATTTCTTCTGGCATCTGATGCCCAGCATACCTTCAGATGTTGGTTGATAGCTCTGGGATCAGAATAGGGTCAAAAAGCAGTTAGAAACAACCTTTATTTTGACCCGTAGGGAAAGAAGAAAAGAGAGGCAGTTAGCCTGGCCTCAGCTCAGGTGGGGTGGCCAGGTCAGGTGGTTTGCAGCAGGTGCCCAGTTTTCTCCATTTCCAGCAGTTCCATTAACATTTGGCAAGTTTCACTCACCTTAAG
Organism: Noctilio leporinus; assembly: GCA_004026585.1. Taxonomy (NCBI): domain Eukaryota; kingdom Metazoa; phylum Chordata; class Mammalia; order Chiroptera; family Noctilionidae; genus Noctilio; species Noctilio leporinus. The sequence goes on from PVIW01010822.1 coordinate 11,482, forward strand.
CATTTGTAACATGCAATTGTTGACACAACTAGTATTACCTCATGTATCTGGGTTTTTGTGTGCTTCCTTGTCACTGTAGTCAGCACTCAGGACCTGTAGGGTTGATTTTCTATATGAGGCTGTTTGTACATGGCAGAGAGATAGCACCAAAACATGGTGCCCTCATTTTTTCTTTCTGGATTGATGTTAAACACTTAATGTAATTGCCTTGCAGAAAAAGTAGCCAAGGATATAGAGTCAGTCACACCATGGCCTCATATTTCAAAATCAAACAGGCTTTTTTTTTTTTTCTCCAATGTATTGTTGCCTTTCACCTGTCTCCAGCTAAGGAACTGGCTGAAGACCTGGCTTGCAACCTGGTTATGTGCCCTGGCTGGGAATCGAACCAGTGTGGTTTGCAGGCTGGCGCCCTATCCACCGAGCCACCAGCCAGGGCCTCTGGCTTCTTTTTAAATGCTGCTTTGAAGGATATGAAATCCATTATGTCCTGGCTAAGGGGAGACACACATCTCTTACTCCAGAAACACAGGCAATGGCTTGCTTCCTTCTCCAGAAACACAGGCAATGGCTTGCTTCCTTCTCCTTTCCTGGCCCACCCACCAACCCCAAGCTGTTTAGCCCACAACTTCCCAGTGGGCTCCTCTCTAGCAGGTTTTCTCTTTCCATCTGGCAGCTTGCTCCATGATTCTCATTTGCTTTGTACAAGAAAACCATGTTCAAACCACTAAAAAGTCCACTCTCCTCCCTGGTGTCACTCTGTCCCTTGGCCTTGGTTTCTGCTTCAGACAGAGCCAGTGACTTTCACTCCAGTTAATTCTTCATTGTAAGTCAGTTCCTGAACCCTGGCCATTTTCATTACCATCCTGTTCACCTTTACACCCTTGAGATGACTTCTTTTTCCTTAAAATGGTCCAGGCTTAATGCAAACCCATACCCATCTTTGCCAGTCTCCAAGAAACACTCTCCTTCTCCTCTAGAGTAGAAGTGAAGAAAATAGAACACTTTTGACAGCTTATTCTTGCTAAGCTATTGTATTAGAGGCTGGGACCAGGAGTAAAACAAAAAATAGGTTAGAAAGTAAAATCTCTAAATAAATAAATAAACAAACAAACAAATAAACCAATAGTTAATAAGCTAATGACATTCCACCCTTTACTTAGAGAAATAGCTGGCAATTAAATATTACAGTTCACTCCTACTTGCATCTTATTCACTGGTGAAGATCACTCAAGGCTGATGTTAAGAATATGTAGGCAGAGGGAAGAAAAAAGCAAAGGGGGTCGATAATGTAGAAACCAGACAGACAGCCCTTCGCTGTACTATGTTTCACCCGTTTCCTGGCCCTGCTGAATTGTTTTGCTGCCACTCGGGGTGAGCCAGACCACATTCTAAAATTCGTTCCCTGCCTCTGTTCTGTTTGGCATTAAATTTCCTCTTTTTATCACTTCCATGATGTATGTGTTGTGAGATCACTAGGAGGTAGTGATGTAGTTATTATTGCCCCCTTTGCAGCCCTGTTTGTAGAGAAAAATAAAAACACACAAGTTTTGCCCCTCACTGTGATCTATTCACCAGCTTCCGTTTGTCCTGAGCCTCTTCCTGTACATGCATGTGCACACTCGCATGTGCTGACATACCATCTGTGAGGATCTTAGGGTTAATAACTTGAAATCTGAACATAAGGATCTCTTTTCTCCATATGTCATGAATTAAGAGTTCATGATGGTTTGTCTTATCAAGATGCTTATGGCTGGTTCAGAATAATGGCTACAATAAGATCATGCCATTTATTATAAGATCTAAATACCGGGCTACACAAATGAGACTACCATGACCCACAGAAAATTTTTGTCTCTTTTCCTAGACTAGTAAGCTTGGTTTTTGCTCTGGGTAGTTATTATCTATTTCTTCAAATAATGTTTGTTGTAGAGATTAGTTTTGATCTTTGTCTACAATTAAAATGATGAGAAGTTCAAAACATGTTGCATGGAAGTGCAAGAAGAGGTACAGAATACAGATGCCCAAGAGGCAGGTACCTTGCCAACTCCCTCTGCCTACTCACAGGTGCAGTTGAGTGGAGAGTTCTAACCACACATTCATCCGTTGCTGGAGCAGACACAGAGGGGCAGTGTACAAGTAAACAAAGTGGATATTGTCTCTACCTTCATGCAAAGTACAGTCTAGTGGAGAGACAGACTTAAATAAGAATAAATAATGTCAGACTATATTTACATAAAAGATAAATGCTAGGAATAAAAAAAAAAATAAGGTACAGTCCTGGTATACAGCCCATCCCAAAGCTAGAACATCTGGGAAGATGACATTTATGCATAAATGTCAAGAATGTAGGTGGGGATGGGAGAAGAAGCAGGCACAGCCTAAAGTTGCCAAAGTAAATAGTGACAACTGTGGTTGTGTTTTATAGTGATTACAGTCTCCCTGGCAAAAATTTAACATTCTTCACTTGCTTTTGGTAGTTTGTCATTAGTAAATTTAATATGGATTTAAATAATAACAATACTAACCCTTATTAAATGCTTACTTAGGCATCACATATTATTTTGAATGTCAAATGTCACTTCAGTGAGGCTGTCCTGAGCATTCTAAATACCAACCTCCAACTCCTATTTCCTTTACTCAGTTATACTTTTCTCTATAGTACTTACCACCTTCCAATATTTTATGTCCTTGTTTACCTGTTTGTCAACTATCTCTCTGGATGGAATGTAACCTTCATGAGGTGTCAGGTCCACTCTTGCTGTCAGGCCTGCTCTTATCATCAGAGACCACCAACTGATGATAGTGTTTGTGGCAGGGGGCCCTCACCTGGGAGTGAAGAAAACTTGCACTGAGACTTTAGGTTTTGCATGCTTTATGGCAGTGGCAAGCTAACGACCACATGGCTGGGCAGCTGAGAGTGTTGGTGTGTTCACACTCAGTTACCCCACCCTTTTCACAGCAGCGGCAAGCTTACAGCAAGGGCAGTCTTAGGTACACATTGGAACAAAGGAGGCTCTATGCCCAAGAGTTACATAGTGGGTGACATCAGCCTGCTCCAAGTTGCTAAATCGGTTACCTCTGGTCTGGTGTTCTGTAGGCTCTGGGGATAAGATTAACTCCAAGGCTAGCTCCCTGGGCTAATTCCATAGGAAGGCCCAGCCATGTATGGACAGGGAACTTCTTCTGCCCTGACAGAGGGCAGGTACTTTTGCCAGTTTTGTTTACTGCTTTTTCCCCAGAGCTTACAACACTGCCTGGCACATACTTGGTTCTCAAGAAATACATATTTATTAAATGAATGATTGAATATTATTCACTTAATCCTCACAGTCTCTATAAGTTAGGTACTATTTTTTCCTATTTTGCAGATGCAAAAAAAATATGTTGGTTGGTAAAGACAGTGCTTGTTGCTTTGAGAAATGTCAGAAGCGACCATTTTTTCAGAGGTTACAGCTGCTGAAGTTTCAACTTAAAATTTCTAAATATATAATTAAAGCCACTGGAAGCCCATTACCACCAGGAACTTGAAATCCCCAGAGCATTTCATTGCAGTGAGGAGCCATGAAATAGATGGTATGAAATTCTAGCAAACACCTTCTTGTGGGCACCCACGACAAGCAATTCTCTCATCCTCACATGAGAGCTTAGGTAACTTATATAAGGTCGCACAGCCAATGGAGTGGTAGAATCCGGATCTCAGACCCAGGGAGTCTGAGTCCAGAACCTTGCACAGCAGGAGCATATGCAAAATGGAAACTGCTGAGGAGATAGCGCTCCAATTTGTTATAGATTTTCTTTGGTTAAATGGTGTTCTGTTTAAAGATCTCAGAAAAGTATTCCATTCTGGTGTTGCAGTTTCAGATACTATTGGTTTTATGAAACAGGGATCATTGAGCAAGTGATATATAAGGACTCTTTTGCTTATAGAAAACCTTGGACCAACCCAGGACACTTGCAACCTAGATAAGATAAATAAGTCCTGAGTCATAAAACACTTTCATATTCTACAATAAAATCTATAGCCAGTATTCCTGAAATATTTCTTATATGTGATGTCTTAGTAACTCTGATTATTAGGGATGTAAAATATGAAAACATGATTTACTTTTTTGACTTGTTTACTTGTATTAAAAACTTAAAAGTTGTTTTGGTTTCTGTGTTTAAAAGACTCCAAGCTTGGAATAAAGAACAAAAAAGCCCCCTATACTACAGGTTCATGCATTAGACTACAAATTCAGTGTAGATGTTTCAGGTTATCTCTTTATAATTTTAAGGAGAAATTTGACCAGTTGCTGGAATATAAGACTTGCCCCTGAGACCATTTGACAGTCCTTTCCTTTTGACTAACAATTTTTTTAGGGATATACTTGTCAATTGTTTGCTTTTTTTCTTGATAAAAATGGATTTGTCTTTGTGTATAGAGCTGTCAAAGAAAAGAACTTGCTTTTGATCTCAGAAACATTAGCTTTTCCTTTCTGATCACACATCCCTGAATCACTCAGCAAACTATAACCTCTTATTTCTAAAAAAATCCTAGTTAGGTGGTTTGGCATTTATTTTGTTATTTTTTGGACCACTTTCTAAGCTCAGAATTGGCCAGTGATTCTGGTCATTTTCATGCATCTGTCTTTAGGCTGTCTTTTGAATCCATCTCTTTGTGCCTGTCCCTGTTCCCTTCTTGGTCAAATGTACCATAAATTCTCACACACATACACAAATCTAGATTTATAACAACTTATGTATTTACAAAGATTACGCACAATTGCCAGAACTCATAGAACTGAACACCGAAAATATGTATGTTTTACTATATGTAAATGGTACCTCAATAAAAATAGGTGTTTTGTTTAAAAATTTCTGGTAAGGCTCAGTAAAATAATGCACCTGAGATATAACACTCAACATGTTATTCAGAGTAGGGGTTGCCAAACTGTCCTGTGGGCCTAATCCACCCACGTCCATTTGTTTATGTATCATCTAAGTAGTTTTCTGCTGCAACAGCAGAGTCTAGGAATTGTGGCAGAGATTGTATGATACACAAAGTTAAAATACTATCTCACCCTTTACAGAAAGTTTGCTGACCTCTAATTTAGAGAAAACCTGCTTATGTTGCATTTATAACCAGTTAGAGGATTTTGTTCTTGGTAGGCTTGCCAGTGACTTTATCTCCTTATTGTTAGTTCGTAGCACCTGTTGGTGCAGGGTACACAGCCCTTGGTATTAGAGAAGCCTCATATGGATCCCCACACTCAGTGGCACAGAGAGGCCTAGGATCTAGTTATATCCTCCCACAGTTTGGTAATAATAGGTAAGGACCACATAGCAAGTGTGGGGAAGGTAGGTAACAAATTCTGGCTCTGATTAATCATGCTATAATCCCAACTGGAAACTGCAGAATATTCTAAGATGAAAGGGAATTTAATGTGTTCCCAGGTGATGAACAGCTAACTATGACACTGAACAGAGGGAAGCAACAACTTGGAAAAGAAAGAAAATCATGGTCGATAATTTGAAATTCCTACTGACCTCCTACTATGCCCTTTTAGTTAAAAGCCCTGTGAAGTCCATCCCCATTCTATTTAAATATTTCCCTTTTCAAGTATCTCCAACATTATTGCTGTTATGAAAGGTACAGAAATCTAGGTAGATTAGGATTGAGTATCCAAGCAGCATTTCTAGTTTCATTGTTTGCATATTGGGGAGAACATTAGGTCTGTGTTAAGGAAACATTACCATGATCTTGATGGGACTATAGAGGCATTTCACCTCACCTCTCTTAGCTTCAGATTGCTAGCAGAGATCATCTTTTTGTTAATTATAGAGTGCTGTTAAAGGGAAACAACTAAAGATTGGTGTATACACGCATATGTCTTTGTGTAGTGCTATGTTCTGAAAGGGAAGCAATTGTAAGCTTTCTTTTGCATGTTAGATGCTATGAGAACATATTCTAAGATGAGCTCTATTTGCTCCTATTTCACCTACCACACCTTAGGCCATCTGTATTAGTTCCTTCTGTTCAGCCAACATAAGGTTGCTTTAGACCACAGGCTCTCATCAAGGCAGAACATGAAACTAGTATTCATTTGTCCACGCTATTGATTCAAAGGAGTACATTACTAAGATCATTGGCCAGGGGATTTATCTCTTGTCAGTGAAAAGAGGCTTTTCATGACTGTATTAAAGACATATTCATTCATTTAAAAATTCACTGAAAACATTAACATTTACTGAACTGTCACTATATTCCAAGCACTGTAGTAAGTCCTGGGACCAGCAAGAACAGACAGTCATTGTCTCTTTAATGATCTCAAATCCAGTCTTAAAACACTCTTTAATACTTCTTTTCTGATAACATGCTTTACTTTGTTGTAGCTGGTCACAACTACGAAGATCTCTGATGCTCCCCCCTACTATACGCCCATCATTCTTCTCCCCAGTGTCTGTATCTTCTGTTAATTCCCTCTTCTCCCAGTTTCTATCATTTTTAGAGTTTCACCCCTACTAAGGTGCAAATGACTATCAACAGTTCAGAAGATTTTTCTTCCTGTGGTACTAACAGGGTAGTTCAATGTCCCTCCAACAGCACTTTTATCCTCTAAATCTTCATTTGGTCTTAAAACCCATCTATCATTACCAAGAAAGGTTGGAGGTTAATGTGAAAACTATTCATCATCGTTTAAGCCAGGGCTGGAATTTCAGGAATCAGATAGCAAACAGTAGGTTTATTTTTCAGTAGGGAGAGGAGAATGGAGGTTTCACAGGGTTTTTGTTTTCTTTCTTTCTTTCTTTCTTTCTTTCTTTCTTTCTTTCTTTCTTTCTTTCTTTCTTTCCTTCTTTCCTTCTTTCTTTCCTTCCTTCCTTCCTTCCTTCCTTCCTTCCTTCCTTCCTTCCTTCCTTCCTTCCTTCCTTCCTTTTTCAGAACCCTGGAAATTTAGGTGATATATAGGTAAGGGCCTATCTGTATTACATATGAGGTCTCAACTTAGCAAAAACAGCCTGAGTGTAGCAATTATCGTACAGAAATGTTCTCTCCCGACAAGGAAATCAGACATAATCTTCACTGTGCTAACACTATCATTGCAGAATGTGAGGATTGTGGCATTTCTATCCTTATAATGGCACATCTACTCAAAATACCCATAGTAAGTACAGAATTCAGAGCAGAAGCATTGTAGGTAGAGAAGGCCCTGAAGGTGTGTTAAGGTGCCGAAATGAACAATTTGCCTCAAAAAGAACCCAATTTGAGTGTTGTAAAAAACTTTATGAGGAGCTCTATTCTGGAAAGTTCTAATATGTAAATCCCCTTGTTAGACTGGGGCTAACATCCAAAGAAGAAAAATTAACACTTTCATTAATGAAGATTCAATTTGAAGTTGTATTGTCCAGAAGACTCACTGAATAATTTAATATTCTCTAACTTTGACAGTATTTCAATGTGAAAGTATTCATTAAAATTGCATACCTGCTGTGTTTTATTAGATTATAGAAAAATCAATGTAGTTGCAGAATTTCAAATGAAACATTAGGCACTTAGATTATAATTAATATGGGGAGCTTAGTTTAAGTAATTGCATTATTAGAATTGGGTATAAAAGTATAAATACCCACCTGTCTAAGAGTTGTGTTCACTGTGTCTCCCCGTGGGGACTTAGGAATGTGGCAGGAGACAGAACTGACTATGATACCCTCCCTGTTCTTGTCAAAGATGCCAACTTGGTACCAGTTGGGATATCTCAAAACACTTTCTTCTCATGTATAACCGTGACTCTCTGAAATGCTTCTTTAGTTTTGAAAAACGTGATCTACTTGTTTGCAGATAGTTTACAAAAAACCAGTGTGTTTTCAATGTGCACAAAGTTATGTTTTTGCCCATTCTAAAATTCACTTCTTCTTCTGATCATAGTACAATTTCCATAAAGAACCATTCTTTTCACTTTTTAAATTAATTAATTAATTAATTAATTCTTCAGAGAGAGGAAAGAGAAAGAGAGGGAGAGAAACATCAATGTAGGGTTGTCTCTCACATGTCCCCAACTGGGGACCTGGTCCACAACCCAGGCATGTGCCTTGATTGGGAATCAAACCAGCAACTCTTTGTTTCGCAGGTCAGCACTCAATCCACTGAACCACAGAGCCAGCGTTCTTTTTGCTTCTTAATCCATGTGATTAGATACACTCTACTCAATGTAATGTAAGTGTGGCCAAAGTACCAAAATCGTCTGGACAAGTAGTAGGTTCAGGAGTGATTCTAAGATGAAATCAGGCAAATAAAAACTTCATTCTGCAATTCACTGGGAAGGGACTCTTTTTCCACTACAAGAGGAAGTCACGAAGTTAGGAAGTAAGCTTGAGGGGGCTAATGGTCATTTTATTACCATGTGGACAGAACAATTAAAACTAACTCTATTGAAACTAACATGGATGGAAGCAGAAAATGCAGTACATATCCTAGATTACATCACCTGAATTCCTAGATCAATCCACTCCTGAAGTCCTACTTGTGTGCTTTTTACTTACCTAACTGATAGTTTTTCCACTTCAGACTTTAGAATTCAGTTTCAGTCACTTACAATAAAGAATCCTGACTAAAACAGCCTTGTACTTTCTACCATGAAGGAGGTGCTCTGTAGAGTCCATGGCCAGGCTATGACTCATGATTGTATGGATAGATAGACTTCTAAACTCTAACAATACTGTTATGGGCTGGTGCTGGCCTTTCTCCTACCTTCCTCTTTGTGGCCAGGCTACCTCATAGCACTTGAGCCTGGATCTTCAGAGTCTAGGTTCTCTGTCAGCACTGCAGCCTACCTAAACCCAGCCAACAGGTGAATATGCCCTTTTGTCAGGTTGATACTATTAGGTTTTTATCAGTGTCTCTATAAAAAAAGACCTACATCAAAAGTTATAGGTATCAGTTTTTAACCCCAGGGTTTGGATAAGTTTATAATAAATCCTCTTAGAATCTTTTCTGATATCTCAACTTTTCTTGATTAATTCAAGATTCTTTACTACCCGCAGAAGCTTAAATATTGCCCTGCCCCCAGTTTCCATTGGCTCCATTGGACTTAGGGATCTGCTAAGATTGGACTTGAGCTTGTATGAATTATTCCTGGATAAAACACTGAATCTGAATTCTTGACTACTGTCTTTCTTCACCCTAATAAGACCAGCCTTTCTTTCTCACTTTTCTCAGGATATTATTTGAATAATTCTTACACTTCTACAATTCTTTGGGAGTAATGAAAGCAATTTTGTTTATAGATCTCTACTCTTAACACAGGTATCCTGCATTTTATATCAGGATCTTGAATGCACTTGTGTAACTGAATGAGCATCCAGTGCCTATCCCTCACATATAACTCTGAAATCAGGACTCACTCTGGAGTTCTCTGGCCAAAGTCTACTTTAGAGACCAGCCAAAGGGAATCTCTGCAACAGATTGTCCCAGACCCATTGATGGCTGGGCAGCTGGAGAACATGTGACTCCAACAAAAAAAGGCCTGCCCAGAGTCATTTAGCACATCCTCATCCTTGCCCTGCAATAGCAGGAAAAGTGGAGACTGTCCACTAAAGATAGGAGTGACCTGATGTTCCATGCCTGGAAATGCCTCCTAGAAGTGGATATTGGGTGCTGACCAAGAGGACTTTAATGATTGGTGGTAAAGTTGGTCATACAGATCCCTTGGTTGGAGCACTCCTCTCATCTTCAAGCTGGTTCATGAGACCTCCTGTCACGTAGAAGGATGAATGCTGAGTTCCTTACTTGAATGTCGGAAGCTGATGACAGAGCTCCCAGACTTATCTCAAGAATTTCTAGGAAAATGACCTAAGGGCTCAGGCCAGAGAACCAGCCAAGACTTTTTTCTCTCCTGATGGCTTGGGATCATCTGCTGTCTTGATTATGACGAGCCTGTGGAGCTCTTGAACCTTTAAGGGCCAATGGAGAAAGCATAGGTACAGAGGCCAAGACAGGTGTGCAGGATGCCCACAACACAATCTAAATCAGGAGAAGTGGATCCCCAAACCAGAAGTCCAAACTCAAGGGAGGAAAAATTGTCTCCTTAAGAACAGACCAAGTTCTGCTTTCCTCGCTGTTACTCAACACAGTACCAGAAGTAGCAAACAGACAAAAGAAAGAAATAAAAGCCATCCAAATTGGAAAAGGAAATATAAAGCTCCATTATTTGTAGGTGACATGACATTGCATGTAGAGAGCCCTAAATATTCCACCAAAAAGCTACTAGGATTGATCAATAAATTCAGTAAAGTAATAGGATACAAGAATAATGTTTAGAAGTCACTTGAATGTTTATATACCAATAATAAAATATCAGAAAGGAAACTAAGAAAATAATCCCATTTAGAATTATACCTAAGACAAAATCAAATACCTAGGAATAAATTTAACTAAGGAGGTAAAAGCCCGATACTTGGAAAACTATAAGGCACTAAAGAAAGAAATAAAGAAAGACACAAATAAATGGAAGCATATATCAGGACCATAAATAGGAAGACTTAACAGCATTAAAATGTCCATACTACTAAAAGTAATCCACAGATACAATGCAATTCCTATCAAGATACTAATAGCGTATTTACAGAACTAAAAGAACTATTCCAAAAATTTATATGGAACCACAAAAAGCCCCAAATAGCAACAGGGATCTTGTGAAAGAAGAACAGAGTTGGAAGAATCACACTACCTAATATCAAACTATATGGTAATCAAAACAGCATGGTGCCAGTCCTGGCTGATGGCTCGGTGGACTGGCACCAGCCTACAAACCCAAAGGTCACTGGTTCAATTCCTGGTCAGGCACACAACCAGGTTGCAAGCCAGATCTCCAGCTGTGTCCTTGGCTGGAGGCAGGTGAAAGGAAACCATACATTGATGCTTCTCTCCCTTTCTTCCTTCCTCTCTGCCCTTCTGTCTAAAAATAATGAATAAAACAAAATAAAAAAAAAATAAAATAAAACAGCATGGTGCTGACATGAAAACAGACATAGACATTGATGGAGCCAGAAGTAAACCCACAACTTTAAGGTGAATTAATATTTGACAAAAGAGACAAAAACATACAATGGGCTAAAAATTGTTTATTCAATAAATGGTGTTGCAAAAATGGGACAGATACATGCAAAAAATGAAACTAGACCACTTTCTTATACCATACACAAGAATAAACTTAAAATAGATTAAAAACTAAAGCAATCTATAGATACAATGCAATCCCAATTAAAATACCAATGACATGTTTCACAGATATAGAAAAAATACTTCAAAAATTTATATGGAGCCAAAAATGACCACAAATAGCCACAGCAATCTTGAGAAAGAAGGACAAAGTAGGAGAAATCGTAATACTGGATATCAAACTATACTACAAGGCCACTATAATCAAAACAATCTGTCACTGGCATAAGAATAGACATATAGATCAATGGAAAAGAATAAGGAGCCCAGAAATAAATCCAGGGCTCTATGGTCAATTCATATTCAACAAAGGGAGAGGGAACATAAAATATAGTGAAAATAGCTTCTTCAACAAGTAGTGTTGGGAGAACTGGACAGGGACATGCAAAACAAATAAATAAATAAATAAATAAATAAATAAATAAATAAAACTAGACCACCAACTAAGATCATACACCAGAATAAACTCAAGATGGATAAAGGACTTAAACACAAGCTGTGATACAATAAAAGTCCTAGAGGAAAACATAGGAAGTAAAATTTCAAATATCTTATGCAGAAATATTTTCACTGATACTTCTCCAAGGGCACAGGAAATAAAGGAACAAATAAACAAATGGGACTATATCAAATTGAAAGTTTCTGTTCAGCTAAAGAAAACATCAGCAAAATTAAAAGGGAACCAAATGTATGGGAAAGCATATTTGCCAATGATACCTCAGACAAAGGTTTGCTATCCAAAAAAGAACTTCTAGTACTCAACACCAAGGAGACAATTAAAAAATGGGCAAAGCACCTGAACAAACAACTCTCTGAGGGAAACATACAAAGGGCATATGAAAGAATGCTCAACATCACTAGCCATCAGAGAGATGCAAATTAAAACCACAATGAGATACCACCTCACATCTGTCAGAATGGCCATTATTAAAAAATCAACAAACAACAATTGCTGGCGAGGATGAAGAGAAAAGGGAACCCTGGTGCACGGTTCGTGGGAATGAAGACTAGTGCAGCCACTATGGAAAATAGTATGGAATTTCCTCAAAAAACTAAAAATGGAACTGCTTTTTGATCCAGCAATTTCACTACTAGGATTATACCTGAAGAACCCTGAAACACCAATTCAGAAGAACCTATATACCCCTATGTTCATAGCAGCACTATTTACAATAGCCAAGTGCTGGAAACAGCCTATGTGCCCATCAGTGGATGATTGGATCAAAAAACTTTGGTACATTTACACAATGGAATACTACACAGCAGAAAGAAGGAAGGAACTTCTACCTTTTGCAATAACATGGATGGAACTGGAGAGTATTATGCTTAGTGAAATAAGCCAGTCAGTGAAAGATAAATACCCTATGATCTCATCCAATACAGAACACTAATGAACAAAAAAACCAAACAAACAAGCAAAACAGAACCAGAGACATGAATACAAGGAACAGACTTTCAGTGTGCATGGGGGAGAGGGAGTGGTGAGGGGAGAAAGAAGCAAAGAAGGGGAAGAGTTTAGTCAAGAAACTAGCATGGATGATCCATGGACATGAACAACATGTGGGATGGACTGTGGGACAGGGGATGGGGAGGGTAGGGCAGAGAAGACCAGTGGGGGAAAACCGCGATAAATGTAGTACAAAAAAAAAAAATTAAATTAAAATTAAAAAGGAGATTAAAGACTTAAATGTTAGGCTTGAAGCTATAAAAATTCTCAAAGAAAACTTACAGAGTAAAATCTCAGACATTTCTCCTAGCAACATTTTTTTCTGATATATTTCCCTCAGCAAGAGAAATAAAGAAACAAATGAAAAAATAAACAAATGAGACTACCTCAAACTAAAAAGTGTTTGCATAGCAAAGGGACTATCAACAAAATGAAAAGACAATTGACTGAATGGGAGAACATGTTTGCCAATATATCTGATAGGAGATTAATATTCAAAATTTATAAAGAACTTCTAAATCTCAACATAAAAAAAAAAAAAAAAAAAAAAAACCTCCCCAGAAAACAAATCCAATTAAAAAAGACTGTCCTCCAAAAAAAAGATACAGATGACCAATACACATATGAAAAGATGCTCAACATCACTAACAATCTTAAAAATGCAAATTAATCCCACAATAAGATACCACCTCACATCTGTCAGAATAGCCATCATTAATCAATCAACAATGTGCTGGAGAAGATGTGGAGAAGGGGGAACCCTTGTGCACTGTTTGTGGAAATGCAGATTGGTTTGGGCCCTGTGAAAAGCAGTATGGAATTATCTCAAAAAAATAAAAATGGGACTGCCTTGTGACCAAGTAATTCTGTTTCTGGAAATTTATTTGAAGAAACCCAAAACATGAATGCAAAAGAATATATGCACCACTATGTTTGGTGAAGTGTTATTTATAATAGCCAAGATTAGGAAACAGCTCGTGTCCATCAGTAGATGTGTGGATAAAATAGTTCTGGTACATTTACACAATGGAATACTCCTAGGCTATAAAAAAGAAGAAAGTTTTATCCTTTGCAACAGTATGGATGGCTCTAGGGAACATTATGCTAAATGAAATAAGCCAATCAGAGAAAGACAATTACCATATGATTTCACTCATATGTGGAATCAAATGAACAAACTGAACCAACAAGCAAAATAGAGACAGACTTGTAGAGAGCAGGCTGACAGCTCTGGGGATGGGCTTGGAGGCAGTGGAGGGATCAAGCAAAAAGACAGAGAGAGAGAGAGAGAGAGAGAGAGAGAGAGAGAGAGAGAGAGAGAGAGAGAACTCATGGACATGGACAACAGTGTGGTGATTGTGGGGTGGAGTGGGGTATGAGTGGAAGAGGGAGAGGGTATAGGGCAGATAAATGGCATTGGAAAAAATACAATAAAAATTTAAAAATAATAAAAAAGAAGAAAACAGGAAAAAATGAAAAGAAAATCTACTAAATGGAAGAATGTAGTCACCAATAATACATCCGATGAGGTTTACCCAAAATTTTTTAAAAACTTACTTTTTACACCAAAAAAATAAACAATCCAATTAAAAAATTGGCAGAGGATCTGAATAAATCCTTTTCCAAAGAGGACATATAGAAGGGCAATAAACATATGAAGACACTCAATATCACTAATTATAAGAGAAATGAAAATTAAAACTACAATTAGATATCATCTCACACCTGTCAGAATGGTTACCATCAATAAAATCAACAAACAAGTGCGGCTGAGGATGTGGAGAAAAGGGAACCCAAGAACACTGTCATTGGGAATGCAGAATGTTGCAGCCACTGTAGAAAACAGTGTAAAGTTTTCTCAAAAGATTAAAAATGGACTTGCCTTATGACCCAATTATCCCATTTTTTGGGATTTATCCAAAGAAACCTGAAACACTAATTTGAAAAAATATATGCATCCTATGTTCATAGCCAAGCTATGTACTGTAAGCAACCCAGTGTCCATCAATAGATATGTGGATTAAAAAAAGCTGTGGTACGTATACCCAATGGAATATTACTTGGCCATAAAAAATGTAAAATCTTACTATTTGTGACAGCATGGATGGACCTAGGGAGAATCATGTTTAGTGAAATACATCAGAGAAAGGCAAATACCATATGATTTCACTTATATGTGGGATCTAAAGAACAAAATAAATAAAGAAAATTGAAACAGACTCATAGATGCAGAGAGAGAACTGGAGGCTGCCAGAGGAGAGGGGTTGAGGCACTGGGTGAATGAGGTGAAGAGACTAAGAAGCACAGGTTGGTAGTTGCAAAATAGTCACAGGGAAGTAAATAAAGCAAAAGAAACATTATATTGTGATAGCTATATATGGTGCCAGTTGGGGTACTGAAAATATTGAAGGGAACACTATGTAATGTATATGATTGTCTAACCACTAAGCTGTACACCCACAACCGAAACATAAAAAACAGACCAAATGGCTGGGGGCATGAGGAGCTGAATTTGGAGGTAATAAAAGATGGCCCAGAAGTCATGGTGCTGATCCTGCAGTCTTTGGTTCTCTCTGTGGCTGGGGGAAAGGATGGGTTGGTGAGTACACGTGACTGAACTATAAACTGAAATGCGGGTAACAGTTCCCATACAAACAATATGCTGGCTATACTCTAGGCTAGCCCCTAAAAGTCTATTAAACATATAACATAAAAAAATAGAGATTTATGCCTACAATAAACTTGTTTTGAATTTAAAAAATGAAAGCTCCAATGAACCTGGGCACACTTTCTATATAAGGCTGGAGGTGAATCTATATGTGCTGTGCTTGGGTAAATGCAGAGTGGTTTTGAACATACAGTAAATGCTTGATGATCATTTTATGCTTGATAGGTTGGATATTCTATAAAAGTTTACACATGTCCTTTTCATTTGTTTTCTTTCTTTGTAACTCATTTAACTTCAGTATACAACACAGAATCCTAATAGACATTTTGTTTTAATTTTATTTATTTATTTTTACAGAGAGAGAATGAGAGAGAGAGAGAAACAATGATGTATGAGAGAAACATCATTCAGTTGCCTTTCACACACCTTCAACCAGGGACCTGACCAGAAACCCAGGCACGTGCCCTGCCCGGGAATCAAACTACTGACGTTTTGGTTTGTGGGATGACACCCAACCCACTGAGCTACCCTCGTCAAAATGAGAGACATTTTAAAGGTGCCTGATCCTTATTCAATGTGTGTCAAGTTTTCCTTTTTTTATAATACATTCATTGGCTGATATAATATATATCATACATATCCACACACATATATATACACATATACTACTGTATTTGTGTATATATATGTATATACTACATATACACATATTTGTGTATATATACTACAAATACAGTACTATATATGTATATATATGCATATATATATTATAATCTATATTATATAATATAGATATTATGTATATACAATATGTGTATTATATAAAACAAAGCCAAACTTTGTTTCTTGAGATTTACATAAAGACTTCACTTTTACACTTCGTATAATAAAGTGCAGACTTTCCGTAAAGGTAAATTCTGCTTTTCAAAAGATTGGTGTCAAGGGCAGCATGTAATAAAACATTTCTACAGATCAAATTTAAGGTCCTAGGAAAAGTCAAAACGGACTTTTCTGACTTTCGGAAGATAGCATTTTTATTGGATTGTTTTTCACAAAGTCGGAAGAACCCAGAATGCCATCAGGGGAGCTGAGAGGCAACAGTCCTTGCATTTTTCCCTCTGAGGGAGGTCGGGACACTGTCCTAGGCTGCAGAGTAGCATGAGGCCAGCCTGGCTCATGGTGTGGAGGTGGCTCAGCTCTGGCAAGCCACACAAGTAGTCATGCAGACCCAGTTCTTGAATTTCAGCATATTTTGTTTCTGAAAAACAAAAACCAATTATTGATAGCTATCCTGACCTCAGATAGGCAGTCTATCATAGTGAAATGATCTTTTTCCATCCATGTTATTGCCAGTTAAAGGTGAACTTGTTGACATAAATTCAGTGAAAAAAGAAACCAAATATTTTACTTGAATTTCATGTATTTAATTACCAACATGATTTTGATCACCTTTCATCCTTTTGACCAGCCTCCTCTCTTTGATCAAGCCCTTCTTTGAAAGATCTCTGTACTGTCCTCTGGGTTTCATGCTTAGAGCACATTATCATATGATTATGTCACCTGTGACCCACCTTTCAACTTGTGTTTGCTGAGAGGACTGAGCTGTATCTGCCTTAACTCCCTCTCCTGAGCTGGGCCAACAAGTGCTCTGAAAATAGTAGATGCTCATTAGATGTACTCAGGAGTTTTGAAGTTCAGCTGAACTAGGCCTTGCCATTATCAATTTATAATTTAAACAAGATTCAGATTAGGATCTTTTCCCTTCCCAAACTCAGCCTCCACAACTTAACTCCCAGCTTCCCTTGGAAGTTTCAGAAACACTATCCCTGATCATCTCCCTGCTCTGTACTTCCCTGAGTCGACCAATCCGGTCCCTATTCAGCCATTTACCTAGGCAAGCAGCAGCCCAGCAGACTTCCTCTCCTTTCCTCCCCCTGCCTTCCCTGCTCAGCCCCTGCTATGCTGGGCTCTGGGCCCTACCTTTAAGAAAGGTCAGAGCATGGAAGTCAGGGATTTTTAGTATTTCATGACATCTGTAAACAATAGTCATTATAGGGCTACTTTTTATTAGGGATCTGCCATATACTTGGATAATATGCTTGACACATATCTAAAACATGTTGCTTACTTAGCCTCAAGACAGAAGAATTATTCCTTTTGCAAGCTCACTTGTTTAAACACTATCGAATGAACAGCACAGTGAAGAGCCTTGCTCTAATGGAGCTTTTGTTCCTATGGAAAGGGAGAGACTAAACAAGTAAACATGGTAATTTCAGATAGTGACTCCACAAGAAAGGAACTGCAACTGGATAATGATGTGGTAGCGCTGCTTTAAATAGCAAGTTCAGGGAAACTCTCTCCAAGGGGGTGACATTGGTGCTGAAACCTGAATGAGTAATGGAGGCTGATGATGTAAAGAGCATTCAAGCACAGGGACCAGCATGGGCAAAGGCCCTGAGGAGGGTATGGACTTAGCACATTTTTCAGGTATCTTTGGGTCTATCTGCTTTCTCTACTAGAATTTGAGTGATACCATAGTTCCTTTATATAACTGCTGGAAACTGGAGAGAATTTCCATGCCCAGCATTCTCCAGGCTCAGCCAAACACTCTATTATACGTATAGGTATTTTCTTTATCCTTCAAGATACAGTCAAAATCCCACCTCTGCTTGGTCTATATCATGGTATCCAGTGGACTCATTTTGCATTTGTTTTGTCCTGGCTTATTTTTCATCATCACATCTTCCCTAGCACCTCCTAGCATTTGCGAAGCTGAAATGAAGTCATTTATTCAATAGATACCCCAAGCACCAACTTTGTTGGAACCTTAAGATGAGTAAGAACTAGTCACTGCTCTGTGAAGTTTATATGTTATGATAACTAGATTTGCATTTTGGAAAGCTCTTTCCAGCAACAGTGTGGAGAACAGGGAAACCAATACGTATGTTCATGAATGTTCAGCTGCTTTTCCTGTAAGACTAGCACTGCTTCCTCTTTTTCTCCTGGAAAGAACACATCAGTTTTCATTGATTAACCCTTTTTCCCTCTTTTATTCCGTGAGGTTGGGTGGGACTCATCTCATCCCTAGATTTAAGAATGGCCATGTGATAGATAGGTCCTGGCCAATCAGCATCAGATAATCCTGAGCTTTATTCGAAAATAATAGTAATAATAATAATAATAAAAGAGAGAGAAAAAGGCTTTCTCTTCAGGGTATTGAAAGGGTAGGATGTAAGGCTAGAGCTCTGGAAGACACCTTGCCACCCTGGGGGAGGAGCTGATGTGAAAGTGGAGCCTGAAATGTGAAATCATCCCTAAGAGAGACAGTGTTGCGATGAGCGCCTAGATCTAGCTGCTCACCTTTAGCCAAGTTAAATAGGCCAAAAAGTTCTCTTTGTTGTTGAAGCCAGTTTGAGTTGGGTTTTTTGTTACTTATAATTCAATTTCTAAATAACATAGAAGAGGAGCTTGGGCATATTTAAATTAGTTGCCCAAGGTTACACAGTTAGTAAATAGCAGTGTTTAGTTTAAATTTAGGAAATCTATGTGCAGAGTCTTTGTTCTGGATTTCTTCTTATCAGGATAGGAATGGAAGAGGTGGTTGAAGCTGAATGGGGGACAGGCTGGATATGGAAAATAAGAGAAACATGACTTAAGTGACAGGGAGGTGATAGTGTCGCTTGTGGAGAAAAAGAAATACCAAATGAAGAACATGTTTAGGGGTGGAGAAGAGATAGAAGTAATGTGTTGTGGGCATAAAAATAGAAATCCTAGGACTATGGGTGAGCAAAGTTCTATGCTCCTTTCAATAAATATTTATTGAAGGCCTGCTCTGAGGGAGGCTCTAAACTAGGTTAATGGGTATATCTTTTTTTTTAATTTAATCTAATTGTTGTTGTATTACATCCATCCCCTTTCTGCTCCCCTCTGTCCTCTTCCCCACCCACCCATTCCCCGCCAAAGTCAATCCCACCTGTTGTCCATGTCCATAAATGGATATATCTTCTTCCTTCGCCTCTCTCTACTTGATTTGAAAGAAGTGGTTTTACTCAGATATAGATAAAGTATAGGTATGGATATAAAAAATATTTATATACAAAAAATGACATACTTTGTTATTTTAAATGACATTATGTTCTGCATATATTTTGCCTGCTCTTTTTCAAGTATACATATATTTTAAACATTTTCCATGTCAAAAAGTCCGATCAGAATATGATTTTTAATGGCTACCTACTATCCCATCTCATGGGTATAGTGGAATTTTCTTATGTTGTTTTGACATTTAGATTGTTTTCAGTGTTTCACTATCATAAATAACTCTTTGGAGAGCATCCTTCGGTCTATAGTCTGTTGTATCCCTGACACCTTTAACAGTACCTGGCACTTAGTAAATGTTCACTAAAATATTTGTTGAGTGAATGAGTAAGTATGTCAACTCAATTTCCATTCCAGGCAATAGTGCTTCTTTTCATACTCTGTGTTATTCAACTCCAGCAATTAAAAAAAATGACAACTATACCATTATCACAAAATTGTGCAATCAAGATGATTCCAATAGGCACAGTTTCAGTTAATATGATACTGTGCAAAGCAAGTGATTTTTGGTGTGAATGTTATAGTAGCCCAGGCAACAGATAATGGTAGCTGCCTCTAAGGGTGGGAACTTCTCATATTGACACTTGCTAATAATGAGAATAATAAATATTTATCCAATCTTGTAGAATTTACATTGCAAATGCCTTTACATTCCAGCAAGTAATGTTTATAGCTCTGGGCAGAATTTCCATGTTTGCAAATGAGAAAAACTGGAGAAATAGAAAATTAAGTGAATTGCTCAAGGCTAAGTGGCATAATTTAACCCAAGCATTTTGATTCCAAATCCAAGGTGCTTTTTGGTGACTGACTGCAAGATTAAGGCAGGATATATGTTAATAATTTGGTCTTGAATGTTTTGGGTTAATGGTTTTCAAAATTATTATATTTATAAGCTTAAAAATATAGATTTCTGGGCCCCACCTTCAGAAATTCTGATTTAGGAGTTTTAGCTGGAGAGGGGACAGGAACTCTGAAGCACCCTTGGGTGATGAAAGGAAAGGGACTTGTGTTCCACACTTTAAAAACTGGTTTTCTTGTTTTCCCAGTTCTCATGCACAGGCAACACTGAATCTGGGCAGCATTAAAAAATTTCGCTTTGAAATGATTTTTGCTATTTAATAATTACCTTGCCCTTTTTCTCCCTGTCCTGTCTCAAGCCTCTCCTGTGATCACTGCTCGCCTGTCCTTGGCCCCTCTGCTTGTGGCTTCCTGGCGGCAGGCCTCTCAGCCACAGGGTTGGCAGTGGCCTCAGTGCAGCAGCACCTGCCGCGCTCACTGCTGCACTCACTTCACAGCAGACTCAGTGGATTTTTGTAGCCACAGGGAAAAGGTGAGGGAGAGGCTGGTTTTCCCATGTTCAAGCACTCTAGCCAAACTGCAGGTTATGACTTCAGTTTACCTGTCATTCTTCCTTTAAGAAAATAACTAAGGTGTCCTTAATCACTCTTTGTCTTATTTGGCCAGAATAATGGATTTTCTTTCTATTTTGTTTAGCTTTCTGGCACATGTAAAATCAGATGTACTTCTTTATGTAATTGCTTTTTGTTAGTACTCAATTTGAAGGTCACTTAAGGCATGTGGCTCACTATTTATGAATTTTATCTACTTTTCAATCATTACATGAAAATAAATACCCATGCACTTGCATCACAAGTTACAAAAGAGAGGCCCCAGCTCATGTGGTTCAGGTGCTTTGAAGAGCAAAACTGCAGTGACACGACCTGGATTCTCCCTGACAGTTTGCCCCCCCTCCCCCAGCCCACTTTCCTTCACTGCCCACAGATGTTTTCCTGGACTCAGGAGAAGTAGGGACCCAGAGAAACTGTCTCTCCACATGGTGATGGCTTCTCAAGGTCCGTCCCAGTGGCAAGGTCTCGGCAGGCGTGAAGCCGCCTGCTTCTGCTTCACTCAAAGGAGCCGTGGGCTGTCACATGTGGTTCTGCCTATCCCAGGGGGTGTCCCTCTCTCCGCCTCCACCACATGGTCTCTGGTGGGTGGGAGCTGTGCATGTTTATTACGTGCCTCCTGCATGCACCTGGCAGTGCAGAATTGCTTTGATCAGTTACAAATATCTCTAAGCAGATGGGGCTACACATGCATATTATCTGCAGCTGTCCCCGTGACTGGTCCTCTCTGAGACCCCTCAGCCTCAGGGAGCACATCCACACAACCTTACTTGGTTGGGTTCTCCGATCAGCTCTAAAAGATTATCGTTCCTTCGGGCCCTGCCCACGGAGGAGAGTGCCAGGAAACTCCCTCAGTGGACACAATTACTGTTCCCCAATAGATCCATCACCCTGCTCCTGACCTTAGATTTATCTAAGAACTGACCAAAAAGGGGTGGGAAATGTACCTTAACCCTGTATTTCCCCCCAAGATGGTGGTTATAGGGCATATATTCTTAGTCTCTCTAGAATATGACCAAGTGAAGCCAGCAAACCTTGTTCCCTCCGCTGTGATGAGGTGACTTTGGACCCTTTCGAACCCCTGTTGAATTTGCTCCTGGGGTTCAGGAACAGCTCCCCTCCGGTCACTATCCCACAGACAACCCCCTGATGTTAGGGAGCCTGGACACACCCTCTACTTGGGCTACCCTCTAGGAAAGATGAGACCTCGTTCTGCTTTCATAACCTTTCTGTTCAGTGTGTGGATGGAGAGAGGGGAAAATCCAGGGTTGGTGTGAGCTGGCTTCTAAGGAGGACACCCTGGAACTTACATTACGACTTCCCTGGGGTTTGGTGAACTTGGATCTAACCTTCAAAGGTGTTTAGTTAGAGAGGGCAAGACAGGATTTTTCGGGTTTCTGGGCAGAGGAATATTTACAACAGTCAAGCAGCTTCATGAAGCTGGGCCTGCCTGGCCTATCAGCGGGGAAGCAGGATCCCTTGCAGCCAAGGAAAGGGTATGATAAGTTCCAGCTTCTGAAGGAGAGAGGGGGCGGGGAGTACTCTGGCAGAGTGAACAGAGTGTCAGGCCCCAAGCCAGGCAGCTGTGGTTTGGGGCAGGGTTCCAGGGCCAGTAGGGAACTGGAGTGCCAAATGGGAGCTGAACAGACGCCCAGTCATATGCTAAACTTGGCCCTCATGGTGAGTTGAGACAGAAATACTCTGGCTGCAGGGCACCTGGGTGTGAAAGAGCTTTCCTCAAGCACCTAAATGCTGGGTTTAGGACAGCAACACTGACTGATCCCTCTTCCCAGCTAGTGGTCAAGGGTCCCAGGTTATGAACCAATAGGCTTGGTAGGATCAACTCAGCTAACTAGCAGACAGAGTAAATATGCAGAATTCCCAGAGATATGGGATTACCTTTACCCCCATCCTTCCCACCAGAGCCTTTTCTAGGAGAGATAACCTTTCCTATAAATTGAAACAGATGAGGTTGCAAATGGTTCATGACAGATTTCTTTAACCTTTGAAATACACAGATACACAGAGACTGTAGGTGGCAGACAGATATGTACATCCATACATACACAGAGACACACATATACCGATAGGTCTTATGTACAGAGTAGATGAATTCCTAAAAATCACTATTTAAATTTTCGAAAATAATCCTTACTTAGAAATTTATCAAGACAACATCTCCTGATGGATCTGTATGCTCTCTTTAATTAAATAACAGGATATATACAACCTAACTTTTTTCTTCCTTTTTTATTTTATTACCAGGAAGCTCAGAGCTAAACTTCATACTTAATTTCATTACTTCCTTAATTTAAATCCTCTAATTTAATTATTATCTTCTGTCAACCAATTTTAGTACTTGACTTCTGTATACAGGTCCTTGATGCAATAATTTTCTAAATATTTATCAAATGTAATTTTCAATAATTTTAAAAGTGAAGAATGAGTAAGTGATAAATAAGTTGAATTTTCTAGAATCTTAAAAATATGTACCAGGGAAGCATATCAACTGATGAATTATTAAGTTCTGGAAAAGTAGGATTCTATTATAATAAATAATATCCTATTACAGAACCTACCTGGATAAGGTTATTATTGTAGGATTCACTCTTCAAGGTTGCATATGAAAGTGCATGTACTACTGTGAGGAATAGGTTCATCAGAAAGAAGTACCTGTGGCAGGAGGGAATTACTGGTCTCCAAATATGGGTCTGCTTTGCCAGCATCCTTACTTTGCACCTACTGTCTCAACCACATTTCCACACACCTAGGAATGTTGGCCACATCCTCCCTGAGCAATTCAGACAATGCTTTTGCAGTCCTTTATGTGACCTACTAGGTCAACAAGGCGCCTAGACTCAAAGATATCAGGGAAGAAAAGAAAGGCCTGCAGTCCCACTGAATTCATTCCTCAGGGTGGGGCAGGAGTGAGAAGCAACCTGATCTGCCCTTCCTACCTCTGGGGAGAAGCATGTGGTGAAATCTCTTCTTTATACCCAGAGCAAGCCTTTGGCACTGGCCATCTTAGGGTACCTAGTTTAATATTTCATTCCGGCATCTCTCCTTTACTTCATTCTTACTGTATTTTTGGAGATCAATTGCTGAGGCAGGAATGTGTGCTTGGAAACCTTCCACAAGCATTTCATGGGGTCAGTAGCTGATATGTTTCCAGCTTCATTAACGGATATGTACTTTCATGCATAAACAGAGGCACACACATGCAGATAAGTTTTATATACAGAGTAAATAAATTAACATGGGTCTCAGGGTACAAGCTAAAGCTCCACTCTTCTCCAGAGGGGCTGGCATCTGGGAGGTACTGTGGCAGACAGTATAGCACTCCCTGCCCTGCCACCCCCAGTCCCCCCACCAGATTGTGAAGATGAGCCACCTTCCTGCCGAGTTCTCCAGGCAGAGGGCCATTGGCATGAGTGAGGACTTTAAGATCCCCAGTCCTTTTGAGGCAGAAAACAGATGGATGGAAAGTGTCTCCCCTCTGAAACAGCTCCTGAAACAGAATTGGGTTCAAAATAAGGAAGGCCTTGGCTGGTGTGGTTCAGTTGGGTGGAGCATTTTCCTGTTACTGAAAGGTTAAGGGTTTGATTCTGGGTCAGGGCATGCACCTAACAGATTGATGTTTCTCTTTCATATCAGTGTTTCTCTCTCTCTCCCTTCCTCTCACTCTAAAAATCAATAATTAAAAATATCTTCGGGTGAAGATTTTAAAAATTAAAAAACAAGGAAGGCTTTTCTATCTTTTGAGTTTTCAAACCAATTGAGTCTACCCACAGAGGAAGGGATAAAGAAAATTTGGTCTATAGATATAATGGAATATTTTTCAGCCTTAAAAGAAAGGAGACTGACACATGTTGCAATATGGATAAACCTGGTGTACATTACATGAGTGAAATAAGCCAGTCACAGATACTGTATGATTCCACCTATATGAGGTGTCTATAGTAATCAAATTCATAGAAACAGGAAGTAAAGTGATTGTCAGGGGCTGGAGGGTTTGGGGAGTGGGCAGTTATTATTTCATGGGTACAGAGTTTCTGTTTGGGGTGATGAGGGGATGTGTGGATAGATGGTGGTGATGGCTGCACAACAATGTGTAGGTTCTTAATGCTATAGAACTGTACACTCAGAAAAGGTTAAAAGTAAAATTTTTGTTATATATTATCACAATAAAAAAAATAAACAAATAGCCCTGGCTGGTGTTGATTCAATGGATTGAGTGCTGGCCTTTAAACAAAAAGGTCTGGGGTTTGATTCCCAGTTAGGGCATGTGCCTGGGTTGCAGATCATATCCCCAGCTGGGGGCATGCGAGAGGCAACTGATCAATGTATCTCCCACACATCAATGTTTCTCTTCATCTATCCATTTCCATATCTCTAGAAATAAATAAATAAAATATTTAAAAAATTAAATAGCATTGGAGATTAAAAGGCCTTGTGTGTGACAGTGATAAAAAAGTGACTATTGGGTAGCTTATCACATTAGCATGAATATGCCTCTTTGGTAGTTGCAGCTGGTTTAGTTTTGGTGAAACAGTGCCAGATACTATAATCTTATGTGGGAAGAAAGAGGCTTATTACTCAGTTTTAAAGACAAGTAGAAAATAGTGGCAAAAGGTCCAGTTCCCATAGGAAAGGCATCTCATTTGCCTTCCTCTAGAATGTATGTGTGAGTGGCAGGATGGAGTACAAATTAGGTGCTGGAAGGTTGCATGGTGTAGAGAGAGGCACTATGGTATTAAAGAAAGATTTTTTCTAGATATTCTAGGTTGTAGTTTAGTAGTTATTCAACCTCTTAGAGCTTTACTCTCTGTATCTATAAAATGGGAATAATATTTTCTTTGCAGAAATAGGTCGCATACTACTACGAAAGCATCTAACACATAGTGATTACCTGCAAAAATGTACCCTATTATTGGTCTTTGACAATATTCATTTTTTAACTTTTTACTCCTAAAACATATCTTACCCTGATTTGTCTATCAGTGATGTGGTTCCTACCAAATTCATCTTAGCAACCAAGAAATGAAGTTAACACTGCAAAATATGTTATTCTTATTTTACATTGACATATCAATATAACCCTGCATTGTTTTGAGCATCCTGGACAGGGTGATTACTTCTTCTTTTGGTTTCATTGATACCTCTTCTCCCCTCCCCCAAGTCCATCACCAGCAGAGCTGAGACTTGGCTTCTATACCCAAGAGACCCCTGACACCATTTTATGGCTCACTAAAGTTTCTTGTAGCTCTCACCCAATGGCCTTAATCAGAGACTCTTGTGGAAGAAATTTAAGACATATCTCATCATCATTCTACACATTTGCCAAAGGACAACTTGGGAATAAAGGTCAAAGCCAACAGCACTTTGATTCTGTGGGGTACTCTCCTCTCCTTTACATAATTGTCTATAGTTACCTAGGGCTTGAACTGATAAATTGGTAGAACATAGAAACTTCCACAAAAATTTGAGGAACAGAAACACTGAAATGTGAAACCATTGTTCCTCATTGCCAACAGAACTCTGGTACCATGGAGGTATATGCTACCACCCAAAAAGGAAGATCTTGGTGTGTGCTTGAGCCAGCAAGAAATACCTCTGCCCATTTCTCCACCCCCATTTAGTACAGCTGGCAGCACCTGAAAGTGACAAGAGCCCATAGGTTAGGGTTGTCCAGCTTTGGCCCACCAGTGTCCCAAGGTTGGCTTTTGTCTGCTTCTCATTTTGTCTGCTGCCTCTTAGATGGGGATGGCAGGAAGGTTGTGGGGAGAGGGGTGCTATACTGTAAGCCTTGACATGTGACTCACCATTTTCCTTGTACTTCATCCCAAGCTTAAAAGAAAAGATAATTTTGAAACATGGTGTATCTGTATGTGATGCTCTAGAAGGGATGTGGAGAGTCAGGGAACTAATTGAATACTGCTGAATGCCTAAATTCAAGAAATAGAGGTTTTGGAACATGGGAGGAGAAAAAGAAATGGGGGGCACTTGAGAATTCTTGCAATTTTGATAGAACTCTGAGTGTAGCCACCTTTTAAATATCCTTTCCAGCAACTGTAGGTAGTACCTGGGCTCCAGGTAACCACTATGCCTGGTGATCTAAACGTGAAAACTGTCACCACATCAAGGGCATGCAAGTGAACTGGCAGGACTGAAACCTGGGAAACCAAGTGTTTGACTCTTACCTTCTTTCAGAGAAAGGGAACAGGAAAAGGAGCCTGTTAATAATGTGATCAAAATGAAGGTTCCAGCATAATTAATTATTATTGAAACATAAAACTTGGTAATAAACTATACAATCACAAGGGAAAGTTATAGAAAAAGAACATTTTTCTAACAACACACATTCATTGTAAGATATCAAAAGATGTCTCTGGTCAAGACGGAGTAACAGAAATAGGTGTACCCTTCTACCTTAAATAACTAGAAAACTGAACAAAATATGTGAAAAACAGTTTTCAGATATTTCAACAGAGACCTATGACCTTTTCAGGAAAGAAAAGGTGAATCTTACAACTGCCCCAGTTTGCTGACTGGATATAATTTCCAGACTGTAATGCAAGGAAGAGGATATAGGTCAACAGTCACATTGCACTGAGGAGCTAGAAACCCAAGTGATAGAAGGTCAACGCTACTAAAATGTATTGGGGGGAGTTTCAAAAGAGAGCAAGTTCCAGAGATTGGGAAAGGGGTCACTTTGATGCTTTGGCTGAATACTGATCTATGTACATGTGAGAGGAGTCCATCTGAGGATAAAGAATTACCAAAAAAACAGTAGGCTGAGTATTTCCTAGGGCTCACACAGGGCTGAGAATAGTTTGCATACCCATCAGCTGAAGTAGAAAGACCACTTAGCAGAATCTTCAGAACAGGACTCTTCTTTTTTAGTCCTGCCTTAGTAGTGGAACTAAATAAACCCTGGACTAAAGACTGCTTAGGATCCACCATAAAAAGCTTAAAATCAGGTCTTTAAAAGATCCAATTGATCCCAGGTAACTTAATCCAGTGTCATAATAAATTTCAACACTACTTCAAGGAAAAAACAAAATTCAGCAAAAAATAATGTACATTGTAAGGCTTCTAGTAAAAAATTACCAGCATACAAAGAAGCAGGAAGGTATTACTTATAACTAGAAAAACTGATCAATAGCCACAGACCCAGAAATTAAGGAAATAGTAAATTAGTAGATAAGAACATTAAAAAAGCTATTTCAAATGTACAAGAAAGTAAAAGTAAAGGAAAACATAAACTTGATGAGAAGATAAATTATAAGAAAGACCTGGATGGAAAATACAAAAATGAAAAATACAACATCTAAAATACAACACTTATCAGATGCTGCAACAGAGGAGATAAGTGGAGCCAAGGCAGAGCCATATAAACTGTCTACAATGAAGCACAGAGAGAAAAAAAAGACAAAAAATTAATGGAGAATCAGTGACTTACAGACTACCCATGTGTAATCCATGGATAATTAAAGTGCCAAGAAAATGATGTGGGAGTGGGGAAGAAAATATATGAAGAAATAAGTAAAAAGGTCCTAACTTTAATAAAAAACTGTAAATGGGAGAGGGAAGATGGCGACAGAGTAGAGAGCAGTGCTGATGGTGTTCTCGAGTACCAAAGCAGCTAGAGGACAAGATAGGGAGCGTGAGACATCTTCAGGACCCTAGGAATTGGAGTGGGCAGCATCTGGACACAGAGAAGCACAGCCCAGAGGTAGAGGAGGCCAGCAGGACAGTAGGTGAGGTGGTTCCCGATCGACCGGCCAGCGGGCCGAGGTCCGCTCTGGGCAGGGGTGGCTCTGCCCAGAGAGGCACGTTTGACTGGGGCCAGTTCCAAGCTCCCTGGCAACTGGAAGTCTCAACAGTGAAGTGCGGACAGCGAGGGCAAACGCCGTAGGGAACGTGGAATTGAACTCTTGCAGGGGAGGGACTGCGTGAGAGACTCACTCCCGCAACAGCGAGAGGAGGCTCCGCGGGGGCTAGAGGCGGAGGAGAAGAGTCCTTCAGGGAGCCTGAGCGGGGGAGCGGGGAAACTGCACCAGCTGGGGTGGCGAGAGGGCCGAAAACGGAGCTGCTGGGCCACCGGGGAAACAGCAGCTAGAAGCCCCTGCAAGGGGGGAGGCCCAGCCCTGCGCAACCACACAGGCCTCCAAGCTCCGCGGGAAACTGCAAACGGCGAGCCAGCAAGACGGGAACTAGTGGCGAGGGTAACTGACCCGCCACTGCCAGAGACAAAGGCCGCACAGCCCACACCTGGGAGGGGCTCATCACAGAGGCCGCTTAAAGGACTCCCAGGAGAGCTGGTTGGCTTGGAGGAGTGGTGCTCGCCCCGGAAGGGCGGGACAGTGTAGGCAGAACCCGGACAGTGTTGACTGACAGGCCCGGCCTCCTCCCGGAACTGTGGGGGCGGGGCCAGTCTTCACAGGGACCAGCGAAGTTGCGGGCTGCCCTGCAGAAGTGCTGGGTGCTCGTTCTGGGCAGGAACCTCCGCCAGGAGTGGGAGGGGGCTCCCTGTGGGCTCCAGAACTCCAGCAGCCCTAAAACCCAGCCAGGCTCTGGAAGACCCAGCCTACCTGGGGGTGGACACTCAGAATCAGCCCTACTGTGACAATCAGAGGCCCTGCCACGCGCCACGACAGGCTAGAATATAGACTATAGACTGTAAAGTCCTGACCAAGAAAAAGAGGCAGCATCAGGAAAGGGATTGCTGCCAATCTCAAGCACCTAAGTTATACCGAGAGCAATATGAACTATTAATCCCCAACATATCCTTTGCAAAAGTTACTTCTCACATATTCTTAATCCCCACCATACCTCAATCCACCTAAATACCCAAGACCCTCCCCCTACTCTCGAATTAAAGTCTACTCACTCTGTGGCTATAACGCATTCCCAGTCCTCAATCTAAGTATTCCTTCCTTCCCCAGCCTTTCTACACCCTTTCTTTAATTCTTTCCTTCCTTCCTCTTTTTTTTTTTTTTTTTTTTAATTTTTCTTTTCCTTTTCTTCCTGGTAAAGCCCACAGGTTCTGGCTCCACCTGGACCAATCAGAAATCATAAAGGGGGAACACACAGCTAAACCTTTCTTAATTAATATTTATTTCTCTTTCTCTTGTGACTTTCTCCCCCCATCCTTTTTTTTTTTTTTCTCTTTCTTTCATTC
>PVIW01010823.1:0-41533 GCA_004026585.1 Noctilio leporinus
ATTGAAAAGTTTCTGTTCAGCTAAAGAAAATATCAGCAAAATTCAAAGGGAACCAACTGTATGGGAAAACATAATTGCCAATGATACCTCAGACAAGGGTCTGATCTCCAAAATATATAAAGAACTAATGCGACTCAACACCAGGGAGACAGACAGCCCAATTAAAAAATGGGCAAAGGACCTGAACAGACAACTCACTTAGGAAGATATACAAAGGTCTCAGAGGTATATGAAGGAATGCTCAACATCACTAGTCATCAGAGAGATGCAAAGTTATACCACAAGAAGATACCACCTCATACCTGTCAGAATGGCAATCTTCAAGAAATAAACAAACAAGTGTTGTCGAGGATGTGGGGCAAAGGGAACCCTCATACACTGTTGGTGGGAATGTAGGCTGGTGCAGCCACTGTGGAAAACAGTATGGGGTTTCCTTAGAAACTAAAAATGGAACTGCCTTGTGATCAAGCAATTCCACTACTTGGACTATACTCAAAGAATCCTGAAACACCAATTCATAAGAACCTATGCACACCTATGTTCATAGCGACACTATTTACAATAGCTAAGTGCTGGAAACAGCCTAAGTGCCCCTCAGTGGATGATTGGATCAAAATCTTTGGTACATTTGCACAATGGAATTCTATATAGGAGAAAGAAAGAAGAAACTTGTACCCTTTGCAACAACATGGATGGAACTGGAGAGTATTATGCTTAGTGAAATAAGCCAGTCAGTGAAGGATAAATATCATATGATCTCACCCATTACAGGAAAATAATGAGCAAAACTAACAACAAGCAAAACAGAACCAAGTATATGAATACAAGGAATAGGCCTTCAGTGGTCAGGGGGACAGGGTTTGGGGGGAGACTGAGGCAAGGAAGGGGAGGAGCTTAGATAAGAACCTAGTATAAAGGAACCATGGACATGGACAACAGGTGGGATTGACTTTGTGGGGAATGGGTGGGTGGGGAGAGGGACAGAGGGGAGCAAAAAGGGGATGAATGTAATACAACAACAATAAAATTAAAAAATAAGAAAAGAAAGAAAATGTATTCTTCATTTCCTCCTGGCTCTTACTGATAGTTTCTATGTCCTTTTTAATGCTGGTGTAATTCTTCATATGTTCCTTGTGCCTTCCTTTGAGTTCTTTGTTGTTCCTCTGTAGTTGTTTGTAGTTTTCTTTGAGCTGACTGAACTCCTTGAGCTTCTTTTTCATCATTATTTTTAATTCCGTATCTAATAGTTTGCTTGCCTCTGTTTCATGTAGTGATCTGTCTGGTGGTTGTACTTTTCATTTTGGTGATGGACTGTTTCTTTTTCTTCCCAGTTTTTAGGTTTCATTGCAACCCATTCAGACTGTGATCAGCTACCAGGCTAAGGAACTGCTAGGCTGGAAGCTTTGATTTAGTTGTAATCCTATTTGTCTGTGATCCATCACCAGGTTCATATGTAGCTTGGGGTGACAGACTGATTCAGTTGTTAATCAATAAATCAGCTACCAAATTCAGGGCCTCCTGGGCTAGACAGAGAGGTTCAATTGTTATCCAATGGATCAGCCACCAGCCCAGGTGCAGCACTGTGGGACTGATTCAGATGTGAATCAATGAATCTGTGATCAGCTACCAGGCTTAGGCACCACTGGGCTAGGCAGCCAGATCCAATTGTAATCCAATGAATCTGGTTTGGCCACAAGGCTCAGAAGCTGCTGTGCTAGACAGCAAGGTACAATTGTAATCCTATGAATCTGTGATCATTTGCCAGGCCCAGAGACCATTGGGTGGAACAAACCAACTCAGCTGTGAACCAATGACTCCACAATCCGCCACCTGGCTCATTTGCCAATGTATGGGGCTGACTGGCTGGCCCAGCTGTAAGTCAGAGAGTTTGTAATCAGCTGCGAGGCCCAGGCTTTGCTGAACAAGAAGGAATGATTCAGTTACAAAGCATTGAATCTACGATCAGCCACCAGGCTCAGTTGTGCAGGGCTGACTGTCTGACCCAGTCTTAAGTCTGAGAGTTTGTGATTAGCTGCCAGGCTCAGGTGCTGCTGGGCGAGAAATACTACTTCAGGTGCCAAATATTGTATCTATGCTCAAGCAGGGCAGAAATGGTTTATTTGGATGTAAATCAAAAAATTGTGATCAGGCATCAGACTCAGGCACCCCTGGGTGGGGCAGATTGCTTCCAGTGGTGGGGCTATGAGGGCCCTCGTATGGAAGCAGCTTGGCACAGAACAGCCTGCTGGTGGTGTGGGTGATGAGTCAGCACTGGGATCCCCACAGCTGCTTCTCCACCTCCTTCCTCCAAGCCACTGCCATAAACTCTCCCCCACCTGTCTCCAGTACTCTCTGCCCTCACTCTGCTGGAGCCCAGGGTAGGTGGGTGCCAATGTATTTTTGCTGTGTTCACCCTAGTAGTTCTCTTTCTCCAGAGCCAGCAAACTCCACAGCTTTCCACCCTTCTCAGCTGTATTCTACTTTCAGCTGTGTTGCTGTAGTTGGGACACCCAGCTGGGGGACCAGAATCCTCCCTTCTCAGGTTGAGCCCCGGCTTTGTCCCTTCAGCTGCTGCCTCCAGTGGGGGCCCAGCCAGCCCTCTCACATTTCCATGATTCCCACCAGTCAGGTTGTGATGAATCATCCTCTTCTGTTTGTGGTTATAGGACTTCTTTCCAGCTGGTGTTTTGATGGTAATTCCAGCTGACTTTTTCTCCAAAAAAGTAATTCCAGATGTGACCTGGGAGGAGATTTGTGCACCTCCATTTACCCCTCGGCCATCTCGCTGGAACCCTCAAGTTCAAAATTATTTTTGAGGTTTATTTAACTTTCATATGCTCCTTTAAAATTATATTTGAGGTTTATGTGGATATGTGTAGGTCTAGTTCTTTCATTTTAGCTGTAATATAGTATTCATTGTACAAAGACACCATAGTTTAACTGTCCATTCCTCTTCTGTGGGACAGTTAGGTGATATCAAACATGAACAAAATCAGACACTAATTTAAGTGGTAAGGACAGGTTATAATCAGTTGTATATTATTGTGACAGTGAAAAGTTTCCGATGTGAACTGAATTCACCTTCTATTAGTGTACAGGTGAATGGGAGTTTTAAAGGGAGAATGAAAGAATAGGGAAAAGTGTGAGTAGGTGCTCCATAGTCAGAGAGGTGAAAAATTACAAAAAGTGGGAAGGGGGTTTGATCCATGTAAAAACCATCTAGTTTTGGTAACTGGCCTTTATTGAAGTTAGGATCCTCCCTTCCCACAGAGACTAGAAGATGTTAGCCCTATGTTCAGTTGTTGGCTGAAACAAGAGTCAATTCTTTTGGCAGACTTCAGTTTTCCCCTGTAGGCACTGTAAGAGGTTTTGGGGTCATTTTAGAGGTATGGATTTGAGCTATTAGAAACTATGTTAATATTTTCTTCAAGCCTTTATAGGCCAAGGTTGAATCCTAGCCTAGAAGAGTTCAGAGGAGCATGGATAGTTCAGTCAAGGAGAAAATCTTTGTCAATTATTGCCACATTTTCTTTTTTTTCCTATAACATTGTTGCAAAGCACACTCTTGTACACTTGTCCCCTAGTTTGGGAATTTCTCTGAGATTATTTTAAAACTGGAATGACTGTGATATAAATTATAACATTTTCAGCATTATTAAATGACTCTCCAAAATAGATGTTCAAATTTATATTACTATCAGAAATACATAAAAGATCCAATTTCCTCAAATTCTTACCAATCCTTTGATAAAACAGACCAGGAATAGGGATAAGGCAAATGTTATGAGTCATGTGAGTGCATGGTCAGATCCTGTCTTTATTTAAAAGTTTGTTTCATACTTTGTTCATTGTGGGTTTTTGCATTAATTTTGAGTTTTGAAAGTATTGCATTAAAATATTATCTTGACTAGTGAGTTTTTTGTGCCACCTTACATTTTGTACCTGAGGACAGTACATTGTTTACCTTACTTTAGTTAATTAATTTTATTTCTTTTTTATGTTAATTTTCTTTCTTTTTGCCATTCTGACACATAAAAGGTCCTTTATTATCCTAATTTACATTTGCCTGATCATTAGCAAGACTAAGTATTTTTTCTGTACATATTAACTATCTAGGTTTCTTTTATGAAGTACCTGAACATACTTTTTAACTACTTTTCTGTTGGGTGGTTTGTATTCTCTATATTAATAAATATAACTTATTTAGCCATGGCTGGTGGCACAATGGATAAAGGGCTGGCCTGTGAACCCAAAGGTCACTGGTTCAATTCTCAACCAGGGCACACATAACCAGGTTGCACACCAGGTCTCCAGCCAAGCTCTCTAACTGGAGGCAGGTAAAAGACAACCATACATTGATTCTCTCTCCCTCTCTGCCTCTCTTCCTTCCCATCTCTCTAAAAATAATAAAGTATTTTTTAAAATTAAGAAAAGATCTTACTTATATGTTCTACATTAAAAAAAACTTTGTTGGCTTATATGCATTACAAATACCAGTACCTTCTTTCAGTCTGTGTCTGACCTTTTCATTATGTTTATTTTATATTTGTCATATAGGAATTTATAATTATAATGTAGTCAAATTCATTAATCTCTCCATTTATGATCTGTGCTTTTCAGTGTGTTTGTTGAAAACATTTTTTTCTACCCCAATGTCAGAGCCCAATGTCAGAGTACTTTTCACTTTCCTTCTGAAAGTTATAAAGCTTAGCTTTTCATATTTAACTCTTCAATTCATTATGATGAAGTAGGAATCAAACTTTTATCTTTTTCATATATATTGCTAGTTGCTCAACAAAATGTATTGACTAGTTCATCCTACCTTTTCTCAATTAATTCATAATGGAATCTATGTCATATACAAAGCTCAGATATGTAAAGTGGATCTGTTCCTGGGTTTTCTGTTACACTCTTTATTTTTATCTATATTTTAACCAATACTATACTTAACAAATGATAGTTTATAGTAAGTCTTGATTTCATAGTGGATAAAACCTCTATTATTATTATTAAATATTTTCTTGAGCACTTTGGTCTTTTATTCTTTGAGATAAATTTTAGGATGAACTTTTGAAGGAAAAAATGTTGTTAGAATTGTTCTGGATTTATGGATTGAGAAAATTATTACCTTTGCAGTATTGATTTGCTCATTTATGAATATAGCACATGAAGATTAACATCTCTCTACTTATATCTTCTTTTATGCTTTTAATAATATTTTCTCTTTTTCTTCATAAAATATGTATAATTCTGTTGGATTTATTATTTAATACTTATAGTATTATTTTTCTATTGTAAAGAGTATTACTTTAAAATATTTTGTTGCTAGTATAAAAGGATACAATTTCTGTGAATTAATTTTACATCTAGCAATATTTTAGTTTTACAAGCTTGTAGATTTTATTGGTTTTCTGTATAGACAATTTTATTAACTTCAAATAATGTCAGTATTTTCTTTCCTATGCCGATATATATTTTTTATTTAATTGTGTTTTGCCAGGTCCCCCAGTATAATATTAAATTAAAGCAATGGTAGTAAGCATTCTTTACTTATTTTTTCCTTTAAAGCAAATGGTTTAAATATATCATCAATTATTGTTGTTATATATTTTCCAGTAGTTTACCTTTATCAAGTTAAGGAAATTAACTTTTTAACATAATGTTTTTAGATAAGTTTTAGGTTTTTAACAAAATTGAAAGGAAGTTACAAAAATATATCATATTCCTACCAGCCCACACACATGCATAGATTCCCCCATTATCAATATCCTCTACCCCATGGTACATCTTTTTTAACCAAGGATGAACCCACATTGACACGTTATAATTATATCTGTAGTTTACCTTACCTTATGGTTAACTTTTAGTGTTGTACATTCTGTGGGTTTGAATAAATATATTACCACACATACCTATTATTATATAATACAGTCTTTTCACTACTCTAAATATCTTTTGTTCTCTGCCTATTTATCCCCTACCCCAACCACTGGCAACCAATACAATAATCTTTTTGTTGTCTCTTTAATTTTGCCTTTTAGGAAGTCCACTTTTATTCTCAGAAGTTTTAAAGATATTTTATCCTGAAAGAGTGTTAAATTTTATCAAAAGCCCTTCCTGCCTTTTATTAAATCATTTATGATTCATCTTACAATAATATACATTTTTTTCCTGCATGCTAAACCGTCCTTACAGCCTTTAGATATACCAGACTCAGACATGATATGATATATAGGATTGGATTTATAATATTTTATTTAGTGTTTTGTATCTAAATTTATAACTGAGCCTGGCTTGTTACTATTCATTTTCTTTATAAAAGTACTTTTTTACTTTTGATGTCAAAACTAAATTAGACTCATTACAGAAATGAATACATTTTTAAAGAAATGTATGTAAATTGGAGATGATATGTTCTTTGAAAGTTTGTTTTTTGAAATTTGGTTGAGATAGTAGGTTTTCTTATTGAATTTATTGAGGTAACATTGGCTAATAAAATAAGAGGGATTAGCCTTAACTATTCAGTTTTTAAACAATAATTGTAGGGCTTGTCAGATTTTCTGTTTCTTTATGGAAAGAAATTTCCCTACATTTAATTTTACTAACATAAAGCTCTTCATAGTGTTCTGTTTTGATGGTTAAAAATATTCTCACTAAAAATGGATTTAACTACAATGGTGGTGATGTGTCATTGCACATCTGTATTATGCAAAGGCATAATGTGAAATGAAAAGACAAAACTATTAAGACAGTAAAAAGATCAGTGATTGTCACAAGTTAGGGGTTGGGGAAAAGGATGAATAGGCAGGGCACATAGATTTTCAGAGCAGTGAAACCACACTGTATGATACTATAATGGTGGTTACAAATCAGTATACATTAGTCCAACATCATAGACTGTACAAACCAAGAGTGAACTCTAATGTAAACTTTAGACTTCAAATGATTATGATATATTATTAGTCTAAGCTTATTCGTTTTAACAAATGTCACACTGGTGGGGATGTCAGTAGTGGGGGAGGCTGTGAGTGTGTGGAGACAGGGGTTATAAGCAACTTTCTATGCCTTCCACTCAGTTTTGTTGTGATCCTAAAATGGCTCTAAATCTATTAATTAAAAATATGCACTTAATTATGGATGAAGTTAAGTAGTCATATATTAAGTCATTTTAAAATTGCTCTGTGAACTTCATTCCATGATGTTTGTCCATTTTTATCTGTGAGTCGTTAGTGTTTTCTTACATATTAAAACACACACACACACACACACACACACACATATATATATATATATATATATATAAAAATGAAATTAGGTTTCTGTTCTATGTTGTAAATATTGTTTATATAATTTTAATATTTGGGATAATATTTTCTGTCAGAAATTTAAATTTTTTCTATATTCAAATTTATATCTCTTCTTGCATGACTCCTAGGTCTTATGTGTTGCTTTGAAAGGTCTTCCTCAATATTAGATTATTATATAAAATATTCTGCCATATTTATATTTAGTGTTTTTTATTTTTTTTATATTTAAATCTTTTACAATTGTCACTCCAAAAGGGGGTTTAGGCTGTAACAAAAAATAAAAAGTATTTATTTAAACAAAGAATTACAATTCAAAAGACATGTTCTGGTAACAACTCAATTGGGCTCTGGAAGAACAAAGAAAGGGCTTACAAAGGCAAAATCTCAAAATGTAATTATTCCATGCAATG
The DNA here is from genome assembly GCA_004026585.1 of Noctilio leporinus. Lineage (NCBI taxonomy): Eukaryota > Metazoa > Chordata > Mammalia > Chiroptera > Noctilionidae > Noctilio > Noctilio leporinus. The sequence continues at coordinate 7,718 of PVIW01010823.1, forward strand.
AAAGATTGCTGGACAGATTAATAGGGATTGTTTAGTTCCATTAGGCAAATGAAGGTGGTGACAACTACAAGGAAGAGGTATAGTCCATATGTGTCCATATAGCAGTTGTTTTTCCAGGATATTTATGGCTTATCCTTGAGCTGAATTTAGCAAAAGGTTTAGCAACTAAATACTAGCTAAATACTAGTGTGGAGGATCCATGGACATGGACAATGAGCTGGGGATTGACTGAGGGAGTGGGGAGCAGGAGAGAGCAACAGGGGAAAATGAAACAATTGTAATACAACAAAAATAAATAAAATTAATTTAAAAACACTAGCTCTGAGAACTGAGTCACAAGATGTGCATAGGCTGCATAGGGCCCTTCCCTAACAGCCTCCTGACTCTACTTTAAGTGACTTGCTTATCAATGCTTATTGCATTTTATTTATTTTTATTATCACTGTCTGAAATGTGTTTTTAGTTAGGAAATTAGTTAATTTAATAGCAATCAATGACATAAGTCATCAATCAGTTGTCAATGCAATAACATTAGTTATTGAATTATCCATACCCTGACAGATTTTGGATACCATCTATACAGTACAAAATTTCTATATGTATAGATAATGATAATAATAATTGCTACTTCCTGTAAATGTTACAATGATTAAAGGAAATAATATATTAAAGCACAGTGCTTGGCACATAATAGTCATTCAGTGTTTGTTTGAAAACTTATTTCTGGCCATTGTATAATGAACCTACCAGAGGTATACAATACAGTGCCACCAAGATATCAGCTTCCTTGTCTCAGCATCTAGTATAATACATATTATCTTGTTTGGACCCCAAGAACACAACTCCATTCAGCTCTACTTTTAGATAAGCAATTTTCTTCAAGGAATGGGCAGGTTAAGGGCCTTATCCAGATTCACTCACAAACATTATATTGTTACTTGATATAAAGCATAAATTGTAATCTGGGCCACTAAGCCTAGGGACTTACAATTAGGTAAAGCAAAAGTAAGGTCAAACTTAGCTTTAATTCATTTACAAAATAAACATTAATCGGATGCCCATAACTAACAGGCACTGTGCAAAGTACTGAGGATTCAAGAATGAGCAGGGCCTGAGCTCTGCTCTCAATGAGATTGCAGATGAATGCAATAATAGAAAGAAGCATTAGATTCAGAGGTGATCACCTAAATAGGGCTAAGTTCAAGTCTTAGAGCACAACAATATTTGGGATTTGAGTAAAGGAAGAGAATCCAAATTAGGAGAACAAGGATGGATGGCCAGAAAATGAGAGAAACTGGGAGAGAATAATTTAAAAGAAGTCAACAAAGGAGATAGAAATTTTAAAAAGGAGTAGTTAATCATGTCAATTTGAACAGAGAAGTCAAGTAAGAATAGGACAGGAGAATATCCATTGGGTTTGGAATAATGAAGATAATTCATGACTTCAGGGAGAACAGTTTTAGTGGAATTATGAAGGATGAAGTCAATTTGCAGTAAGTTAAAGTATTAATGAAATATCAGAGTTAAAATGGTGAGACTCATTTCAAGAGCTTAGTTGGGAAGGAAAGGAAAACAGGAGGATGGCAGCTAGAAGGAGTTGTAGGTTATGAAGGGTTTTTAATTTTGTTTAATATGGAAAAGTATTGAGCATGTTTTTATGCTGTAAAAAATAACTCACCAGAAAAGATTAAGTTGAGGATAAGGAGACAAAGAAGAGGTAACAGCTCACTCATTGGGACTAGATAAAGAAAGTCAACAGTGGGGCGTGCTTTATAGGAAAGTACCCCTTGATGATCTTGAATTTCTCAGTGAAACAAGAGGCATCTGTAGATAATGAGGGGAAAAGTGCCAGAGTCACATGTCTGGCTGGAACCATGGTATGCAGAAGAAAATAGGGGAAAATAAAGACAGCAACTAGTATTACTACTACTACTACTAATAAATATTTGGAAATTTACAACCCTAAGACTTTAGGAGGTTTAGTCTAGTATGCACAAAGATGGGCCAAGCCATCACCAAGCAGCACAGCAATTTCTTTAGATGGGTTCCTGCTGGATGATTGAGGCAGATCAGATTTGTGTTTGGAGACTCCCATCATTATCTGTAAACAGTGCCACAAATACTCCTGGAGTCAAAACTTTGAAATAGGCCTACACATAGTGATGATCATGTTGATGATCATCATGGTAAGAAAAAATAATTCATAATCATCCAGTACTTTCTAAGTACCAGACACTGTTTTAAGTTTTTTACATGGGTGAGAGTTAGCTAAGTTAATCCATGACAATTGATGTGTGTGTGTATGTGTGTGTGTGTGTGTGTAAAGTAAACATCATCTAGAGGAGTTGTGAATAACATACTCCATACTGTGCCTCATGTGGAGTGGAAACTCTAGTTTTCCTTTTCTTCACTCACCTTTTCCTCCATCATTAGCCCTCCCCACCCACCACCCTGCAGGGCTGGGGTTGGAGGGAGGTGAACATAGAAGGGTCTCTGTCACAGATTGTTTAATGGAAGGGAGTGATGCTCTTAGAGTTGCCTTTGGATTTTTGTTTGCCCAGTCAAGCTGCCATCCCTTTGAGGACTGGGGCTATGCTGTACCCATCTGTGCTCCCATTAGCACTGCATGGTGGTGGGCACAAGGCAGTCCATAAATAAGCTCTTATAGGTGGGGCCTGACTTCAGAGGTTCTAGTTTTCAGTGACTGCTGCAGTTGACAGGTTCTCAGGAGTAGTGAAAGCAGTAGCCAGAACCACCCATTTGCAGCCCTTTTGGCAATGCTCTCCTGGGGACAGGGCACTTGGCTGGGAGGTTGAGAACCTGAATCCTGGATACAGCTTTGCCACATACCTGCTGGGTGACTTGGTACAAATCCTCCCACTTGTCTGGGGCTCAGCCTCCTTGCCTGTGTAGTGAAGGTAGTAATCCTTGTTCTGCTTACTTCACAGACATTCTCTAAGGATCCAGTCTGGATGACAGTCATAATAGCTCTTTGCAAAGGGAAAAACCTGCAGATGTGAAAGGATGTTAACTCTCAGGGTCATCACTTGACACAAAGAAGATAGGGAGAGTCCCTGTGTAAACTGGACATATGGGGGCTTTAGTTTGTTTTCCTCTTATTTAATGAACATTATAATTCAAGTTGGTACCATATGAACACTCTGTCCTTTGAGAATCCCATGGCCAGGAGAATTTATAAAGTGGCAAGGCAGCAACCAGCTCATGGCATAGTGAAAAACAGATAAAATATGACGGGGTTCATACTTGTGCTTCTTTTAACATTGCCTGGAAAACAGTAGTGAGGTGAAAGGAGGCTTGTCTTCTGTTCACTCCCCTAACAAATCTTCCTTCTTAACCCCTCATGCTCTTGCAATGTAGTTAGGCCCCACAGCTCTGTTCTCTCTTCCCTTCTCTCCATTTTGCTCATTTATATTTCCATCCTTTTCCCTCCCTTCCTACTCTGTATAATATCATCTACTTATTCTCTTTTGATTTTGTTTAGTGTGGAAGAGTCTGTGTGCCTGCATCCCAGAGTTCTGACCTGAACTGTAGACCTGAAACCACTGAAATGTCCTATAGGCAACCCAAACTTGTCTTCTCCTTCAGCTTGAGCTATGATAAATAGATGACCTCAGAGGCAGATGGGGGAATAGTTTGGATTTGAGGACACAGTCCAGCCCCCTCTTTTGTGAGACTGAATAGAAAAGAATGGGAGTATAGTTTAGAGATCTGGATGAAATACAGATGAAGCTTTGTGTTAACTGATTTCACTTGATATTAATGACAACAATTCTCAGCTGGGCCCTTGGTGCTGACTCCCTTTCCTGTAAATATTCTTGGTCCGTTCACTCTGTCACTCTTTACACATTTCTCTTCCCAAACTTCTAACACCTTTTTTCCCCCATGCCCTTTCATAACTGTTGATCTTTGAAGCAATCATGAAAGAACTCCTACAGACTCCCATATCTACCCACCTACCTACAAATATACCCATATTGTTTCTCTTCTCTGTTATTACAATGGAAGAATTATCTCTGCTCCTAAGGCCAGCTCCTACTCTAGCAATTCTCCTCTTAACCTCTTGCATCAGGGTTTTCTCTCTCTCTACTGGTTTAATCCTACTGCTTTGTAGATGCACTGATATTGCTCACATATTTAATCAAAATGGTAATTTATTATCGACATAATTGAAAAACAACTCCAGGTATGTGATTACAGCTTTAAAATGATAAATGTGTTGTAGCTTTGCAGTATTCTAGAAAGAGCTTTAATTCATCATTGGTAATTTTAATAAATCATCCAGACCACTCATGACACCCTTAGGAGATTCCAAAGTGCTTAGCAAACAGGCTGATTTGTTTACCTTCCAACTGGTTGGTGTGACCTCAACATATGTGATTAAACTTTCTCACTTAAAGGTAGGCTTTGCTAACAAAGATTTTTAAGGAATCAAAAACAACAACAACAACAGCTGAATTTAATAAAATCAGAAGATGAAAGGGTATGGGTACTCTCTGAGAAATTGCTAATAAGTTGACTTGAGTGATGTTATAAATATTCTTACCTAGCATTCAAATTAGTATTCTCCATAATTAATCCTGCTCATGCCACAAAGCTCTGCACAATTATGTTTTTCCCTGGAGGGAACACCATGCCCTAAAATTACTAAAATATGTGCCTAGAAGTGAATTGGACAATAAGAGGAAGAGAAAATGAGCTCCATAATTCAAGTGATTATAACTGATACTTAGATGATTTGTTTAGTGAACCTGCACTTGATATTAAATAAACATAACTAAGGAGCAAGTTCTACATGCATATATGGAAGACAGGCTTTTGAGGCAAAGAGACTTGGGGTCAAGCCCAGTATCTAAGTGTGTACACACTTCACATCGTGGAAGCTAGCTCGCATTTATTAAGTAGCTACTGTGTACCAGACTCATATATTATGCCATTTAATAATCATGACAACTCTGTGAGGCAAGTAATTTTATGCCTAGTTTTCTGTTGAAGAAACAGGTTCAACCAAGTTAAAGAAAAATTGTAGTGACCATATATATATACATATATATATGTATATATATATGCATAATTTGTATTATGAGTCTAGTACACAGTAGCTACTTAATAAATGCTAGCTCCTTTTATTTTCCACGATGTGAAGTGTGTATTTGAGCAAAAGGCGTGGAAACTAACGCTATCAGTGAAGAAAAATAGAGTTCATCTTGTTCCATGACATCATTTAAAATTTTATTATTGTTCTGTTACTGTTGTTCCATTTCCCCCTTATTGCTCTCCCCTGCCCTGCCATTATCATCTCCTCTCCCACAGTCAATCCCCATCCTGTTGTCCATGTTCATAGTTCATTTATAACAGTTCCTTGATTAAATCCTTCCCCTTTCTTCCCCTCTCCCCTTTCTGTTTGGTCACTGTCAGTCTCTTCCTTCTTTCCATGCCTCTGGTTTTATTTTGCTTATTTGCTTGCTTATTTTTTTTCTGTATTAAGTGAGATCATATGGTATTAGTCTTTTGCTGTCTGACTTATTTCACTAAGCATAATACTCTTTATTTCAATCTATGCTCTCACAAAAATTAGGAGTTCCTTCTTTCTTTCTGCCATTGTGTAAATGTACCATAGTTTTTGAATCCATTCATCCACTGATGGGCACTTAGGCCATTTCCAGAACTTGGCTAATGTGAATAGTGCTGTTATGAACATACAGGTGCATAGGTTCTTCTGAATTGGTATTCCAGGGTTCTTTGGCGATATCTAGCAATCTAGGAATCAATGGGTCAGAAGGCAGTTCCATTTTTAGGGTTTTTTTTTTTTTTTTTTTAGGAAACTCTATACTGTTTTTCATAGTGGCTGCAACACTCTGCATTCCCACCCACAGTGCACCAGGGTTCCCTTTTCTCCACATCCTCTCGCTAGCACTTGTTGCTTGCTGATTTCTTATTGATGGCCATTCCGACCGGTGTGAGGTGGTATCTCAATGTGGTTTAAATTTGCATCTCTCTCATGGCAAGTGATGTTGAGTATTCTTTCATATGCCTATGGTCCCTTGTATGTCCTCCTTGGAGAAGTATCTATTCTGTTCCTTTGCCCATTTTTAGATTAGGTTGTCTATCTTCCAGCTGTTCAGTTGTATAAGTTCTTTATATATTTTGGAGATCAAGCGCTTGTCTGATGTATCCTTGGTAAACATTTTCCCATACGGTTGGTTCCCTTTTCATTTTGCTGATGTTTTCCTTAGCTGAGCAGACACTTTTTAGTTTGATATAGTTCCATTAGTTTATTTGTTCCTTTATTTCCCATGCCCTAGGAGGCATATTGGTGAAACTATTGCTGTGTGAGATATCTGAAATTTTACTGCCTATGTTTTCCTCTATGACTTTTATGGTGGCAGGGCTGATGTTTAAGTCCTTTATCTATCTTGAGTTTAAGCTGGTGTACAGTGTAAGTTTGTGGTCTAGTTTAATTTTTTTGCATATCCCTTTCCAGTTCTCCCAACATCACTTGTTGAAGAAGCTTTTTTCATTCCATTTTACACTCCTTCCCCCTTTGTCAAATATTAGTTGACCATAAAGACCTGAGTTTATTTATGGGGTCTCTGTTTTGTTCCATTGATCTATATGTCTATTCTTGTGCCAGTACCAAACTGTTATGATTACATTGGTCTTATAATATAGATTGATATCAGGTACTATAATCCCTCCACCTTTGTTCTTCTTTCTCAAAATTGCTGTGATAATGTGTGGTCATTTTTGGCTCCATGTAAATTTTTGAAGTATTTTAGAGAAAATGTGTATTTGGTATTTTAATAAGGATTGTGTTGAATCTATAAATTGCTTTGGGTAGTATGGAAATTTTAATGATGTTAATGCTTCCCATCCATAAACATGTTATATGCTTCCATTGATTCATATCTTCCTTAATTTCTTTCTTTAGTGTTCTGTAGTTTTCCCAGTCCAGGTCTTTTACTTCCTTGGCTAAGTTTTTTCCTAGTTTTCTTGTTGGCATAGTAATTGGAATTTGTTTTCTAGTTTCTATCTGATATTTCATTGTTGACATATAAAATTACCTTCAATTTCTGGATATTGACTTTGCATTCCACTGTTTTGCCAAATCCATTTATTAGTCTGAGCGGTTTAAAAAAAATATTTCATTCATTATTTTCAGAGCCAAGGGCAGGGAGGAAGGAAGAAAGGGAGAGAAGCATCAATGTATGGTTGCCTTTCACCTGCCTCCAGCTAAGGAAGGATCTGGCTGGAGACCTGGCTTGAAACCTGATTATGTGCCCTGACTGGGGGATCAAACCAGCGACCTTTGGGTTTGCAGGCCAGTGCCAATCCATTGAGCCACACCAGCCAGGGTAAAAGTTGAGTAGTTTTTTAGTGGAGTCTATAGGGTTTTCTATGTATATATCATGTCATCTGAAAATAATGGCAGTTTTACTTCCTCCTCTCCAATTTGGATGCTTTGATTCCTTTTCCTTGTCTGATTACTGTGGCTAGAACATCCAAAACAATGTTGAACAGAAGTGGAGAAAATGGACAGCCTTGTCTTGTTCCTGATCTTAAGGGGAAGGCTTTTAATTTTTGCCCATTGAGTATGATGTTGGCTGCAGGTTTCTCATATATGGCCTTTATTATGTTGAGCTATGCTCTCTCTATTCCTATTTTGCTGAATGTTTTTATCATACATGGGTGCAGTACTTTATCAAATACATTTTTAGCATCTATTGATATGATCATATTTATTTGTCCTTCATTTTGTTTATGTGGTGTATTATGTTTATTGATTTGCAAATATTAAAACATCCTTGCATCCCTGGGATGAATCCCACTTGATCATGGTGTATGATCCTTTTAATGTGTTGCTGGATTCAGTTTGCCAATATTTTGTTGAGAATTTTGGTATCTATGTTCATCAGCAATATTGGCCTGCAGTTTTCTTTCTTTATTGTGGCTTGATCTAATACTGGCCACACAGAAAGAGTGGGATTATCCCCTCTTCTTGGATTTTTTTGGAATATGTTGAGGATAGTAGTTATTTCTTCCCTAAACATTTGGTAAAATTCACCTGTGTAGCCATCCAGTCTGGGGCTTTCAGCTACTTGGAGTTTTTGGATAAGTGCTTTAATTTCACTAGTTATTATCAGTCTCTATTCAGGCTTTCTGCTTCTTCCTTATTCAGTTTTGAAAGATTGTGTTTCCAGAAATTTGTCCATTTCACTCAGGTTGTCTACTATTTTGTCATTTACCTATTCATTATAATTTCTTAAGTCCTTTGTATTTCTGTGGTATCAGTTGTGATTTCTCCTCTGTCATTTCTGATTTTGCTTGTTTGGGTTCTCTTTTTTTCTTGTTGTGTCTGGTTAAAGGCGTGCCAATTTTGTTTGTTTTCAAAGAACCAACTCCTTGATTTATTGATTCTTTGAATTGTAGTTTTAGTCTCTAAGTCATTTAACTCTACTCTGGTCTTGATTATTTCCTCCCTTCTACTTGCTCTGGGCTTTGTTTGTTGTTGTTCCTCTAGTTCTTGTAGCTGTAGGGTTAGCTTGTTTATTTGAGATTCTTTTAACCTTTTTAGGTAGGCTTGTATTGCTATGAACTTCTCAGGACTGCCTTTGCTGTGTTCCATTTGTTTTGGGCTGTTGTGTTTTCATTTGTTTCCAGGATCATTTTGATTTCTTCCTTGATTTGATTAGTAATCCATTCATTATTTTAACAGCATGTTATTCAGTATCCATTAATTGGAATGTTTTGGAGATTTTTCCTTGAGGTTAGTCTCTAGTTTCAAGCCATTGTGATCTGAGAAGATGCTTGATATAATTTTGATTTTCTTGACTTTGAGGCTTGTTTTATGTCCTACCATGTGCTCTATGTTTGAGAATATTCCATGTGATTTTGGAAAGAATATGTAAGTATTTTGCTTATTTGGGGTGAAAAGTTCTGTATTTAGCAATTAAGTCCATTTTATCTAGAGTGTTGTTCAATGCAAAATCTTTTTGATGTTTTGTTGCTTATAACATCTGTCCATCATTGACAATGGGGTGTTAAAATTCCTTACTATGATTTTGTTGCTATAGATGTCCTTCTTGAATTCCTGCAAGATTTTTCTTATATATTTGGATGCTATTTTGGGTGCATATATATTTACAATGGTTATAACTTCTTCTTGAATTATTCCCTTAAGTATTATGAAATGTCCTTATTTGTCTCTTTTTTATGGCCTTTGTTATAAAATATATTTTGTCAGATAAAAATATTGCTACCCAAGTATTTTTTTTTCTTGTTAATTTGCTTGAAATATTTTTTCCATTCCTTCACTTTAAGTCTGTTTAGATCTTTTTTTTCTGAGGTGGGCCTCTTGTAGACAGCTTATATGTGTGTCATGTTTTCTTATACATTCAGCTACCCTATGACTTTTGATGGGAACATTTAATTCATTTTCATTTAAGGTTTTTATTGATAAGTACTTATTCATTGTTATTTTCCCCTTTGTGCCTGTGTTTCCTCTCTCCCTCTCTTTTTCTTTATCTCTTAAAGCAGTCCCTTTAGCATGTCTTGCAATGCTGGTTTGGTGGGGATGTATTCTCTTAGCTTTCTTGAAAAATCTGAAATACTTCATGAATGTTCCTGTCATCCTTGTTCAGGGTCCTTGCTAATCTCTGTATCATTCCAACTTTGGTATATGTGCTGCTGAAGGGAGCACTAAATACATCATTTTTACAGATGACAAAACAAAAGCTTAGGAAAGTTGACTGTGCTTTACTGGAATGTTTTGTAAAATTGGAATGGGGCTACTAATTTCTACCTCAATATTCATAGAAAGTATATAACTCATGCTTCATTACCATTCCTGTGCATCTGGAACTTGTAAAAGAGGTACCTTTCTGCAACCTTTCCTGAGATTTCTCTTTACCTAAGCCAGCTTTATATATATATATATATATATATATATATATATATATATATATATATATATAAACTTAGCCCTGGCTGGTGGCACAGTGGATAAGACACCAGCCTGCAAACCCAAAGGTCGCTGGTTCAATTCCCCAGCCAGGGCACATAACCAGGTTGCAAGCCAGGTCCATAACTGGAGGCAGGTGAAAGACAACCATACATTGATGTATCTCTCCCTCTCTGCCTCTCTCCCTTCCTTTCTGTCTAAAAATAATAAATAAAATCTTTAAAAATAAAAAAATTAAAATGTGTATGCAAAAAATAAAAAAAATGTTACCCATCTGCAGCCCACAGCTTTCATCATAGCTATTTGCTGAGATAATTTCCTAAGCAGCTCAGAATTATTTAAGACATGGCTATAGTCAGGTGGATACAGAAATGTCCTAGGATTCCCAAGACAAGAACAGGCATGGAGGTGAGATTAACAGAAACTGAAACTCATGGAGGAAGATAGTTGAGGTTTGGAGCTTGAGTGACTGGGAAAATGATGATGCTATTAGCAAACACTTGGAAGCAAGAACGGGAGTAAATTCACAGTGGAGACAGAGATGATGAGTTCACTTTTTAAATATGCTGCGTTTGAGGTGCCCATGGAACATTCAGTCAGGGATACCCAGGGGGCATAGTTATAGCTAGCCTTTTTTGGAGTTTTTGTGTGACTATTTAATAAGCTTCTCTCTCCAGGTTAACATACCTGAGTATACAACATGGTCAGTGGCCAGACAGCTAACATATTTTTGTGAACAAAGAGGTACTTCTTTATCTAATATTATGGAGCCTGGTGCAGCACTTGGTGACACACCACTAGAATTCGGTGCCCGGTTTCTGCAGAGCATTTGCAATTGCTCTGCCAGTAGTCAGCTGCAGATATGAAGCTAGTGCTCAGGGAAGATATCTGGACTGTAAGTAGATATTTGGGAGTCATAAGCTTATAGGTGAGAGTTGAAGCTGCCCAAAGAGAGTATATAGAAAGACAAAGAGAAATGGCCTTAAGGGCCTGGGTGTTGTAAGGGCTTTTTGAACCGAGAATGTATATCATTCTCTCTCATTGTTGTGTTTTCTTTCATTCACTGACAGAACAAGACATGTAGAAACATGGGGAAAATACTTCTAGGCAGAGGTAACAATAAGTAGAAAGGCCTTTAAGAAACTGACTATCATGTTCTATAAAGAGCCAGAAGAGTAGTAAGAGTAGTGTGCAAAAAGGGAGATTTGTTGGAGATGAGGTTAAAGAAATCAAAAGATGGGTATCAATGCTGTATTAGATAGGGTCTTATAGGCCACTGCAAGGACTTTGTTTTTCCTCTAAGGGAAATGGTAACCATTGGAGAATTTTGAATGAAGGAATGACATGACTTGACTTATGTTTCAAAAGGTTTATTCATGCCTGTGTGGAAAATAGAACATAGGAGTATAGAACAGTATAGTAGGAAAAGGCTACTGTTAAAGCCCACATATGCAACTATGTTGACTGGACAAGAGTTATGGCCATGGAAATGGTGAGAGGTAGTTGAATTCTGAATAAATTTTGTAAGTAGTACCAACATGATTTCCTTATGATTTGGATGGGTGGGTTAGGGGGTAGAGAGAAAGAGAGGAGTGGGGAGAGAGAGAGAGAGAAAGAGAGAGAGAGAGAGAGAGAGAAAGAGGGAGAGAGAAAGAGGGAGAGAGAGATTAAGGACAGAGATAATTCTTACCGAGATTGGAAAGACTGTGAGAGAAGCAGGTTTGGAGGTGCAGGTTATTTTGGAAGTATGAGTCTGCAAATTAGAGGAGAGGTCAGGGTGGGGACATCAAATTGAGTGTCTTGATTGCATAGTATAATGAGTACTTAAAGCTATACATTTGGATAAGATCAACAAGGGAGTAAGTATTGATAGAAAGGAGAAGAGTTGTGAGAAGAAATTCTAGGGATCACAGAGACTGCAGGATGTAGAGAAGAAGAATCAGCAAAGGAGATGGAGAAGGAGCAGCTAGTAAGGGATGAGGAGAATTGGGAGTGTGCTAAGTCCTGGAGGTTAAGTTTTGAGCTCATTCCAATCAAGATTTTGTGTCAATCACTGTACCAACATTATTCTTTGTAGAGTCACCAATGACCTCCACTTTGTTAGTTAACATAAAAAGGAGCAGAGTACTTTAAGATAATATTAATCATTAGTTACTTTACTCAGATTACTTTTTATGACAGTAGTATTATGCAGCAGGATTCTTAGAGAGAGAGACAGAGACAGAGACAGACAAACAGGTGGGATGGGTAAATTTTGATGAGAACAGAGGTTATGGACTTTGAGCAATGGCTCCAATCAGTATAACCAAATTAATGTATTATTTTTCTTGATTTTTTGTTTTGTTTTTTCCAGGGCTTTGTATTTCTTGTCTAGATAGCTAGCATATAGACTTGTGCCATTCACTGAACAGGAGATGGGTTGGTGATTACAAGGTGACATGATAATGTTTGATGCCTAGAAAACCTGGCAGAAGGAGAGTATATCTCAAGTTTTAACCCAGAGAAGTAAATAATACAAAATGCTTCTTCTTCACCATATCACAGACTGTAAAGAAGGAGCATTTTAAGGTTGGTGGGACTTTTTTTAAGGTCCCTTAGTAACACATAGGTAACTGATGAATAGGCCAACTGTGCCTATTAGTGATCATTGTTCTCATGGGTAAAGAAGCACAGTCAAGAATCAATGAGGCACCTATTTTAATCTGTCCAACAGCTGCAAAAAAATTGGTCCTAGAAAGAGCAAAAAACAGAATGGAACAAAAGTAGTTCACATCAATTGACGTTTTCAGTAAAGAAAGAACAGCGCAATAGGAACTAAATTGATACTGTCTCATGGGATTAAGGAGAACAAGAAGGGTTTTCAAAGATAAAAAGATAAGGTGGTAGAATTGGGCAATTCATATATACAACAGAGTGTGAGACTACCAGTGAGTAAAAAATGGCTGAAAGCCTGAGCTTTTTTGAGAGATCAATCTTTTGAAAGGAGCAAAATAAGAAAATAAATCCTTGACAGTTTGAACATGTTGAAGGTTTAGAAGATATATACCAAATTGCTCCAAGCCAAATGCTTAATTTGCTTTGTTTGTAACCTACTCATTCACACAATTAATTGCTTTTGCCTATGTCTTTTAGGTGTTTGCACATAACACCACTCTGTTTAATTTATATATTCATTAAGCAGTTAATATAAACCACTTGTATACTTAGAACTGAGTTAGAATGAAAGAAATACCTGTTTCTTGCCCTTCAGAAATGTATATTATTTTGGAGACAGCATTTTAAATTATTAAACAATTATTAGAAATCATGTTGGTACAGAACATTTTTGAAAGAATCCAACTTTATACTGGGTTAAGTAATTATTTTGTTATGCTGGCCCTGAAGTAATGATGTTGTAGAACATTATTTTCCATAAAGAAATGGATTCTGAGTTGTACATTTAGAAGCAAAGGGGTAATTGTGAGTTGGAGTTACTCAGGGAGGTAGATCCTAACCTAAGCCTGGATGGATGGGCAAGGAGGAAGGGAAAGCAATAACCTCTGATGCAAAGTCAGAAATTACAAAAGTTGTATTAGGTCACCGTGAGTACAAATGTTTGATTGGGACATAGGGTTAATTTTGAGGAGGTGGATTGGGCTTTGAACATGGAGGCTCTTGAATGTTATCCTGAACATATTGGTTTTAATTGTACAGGGAATTTAAATAGAATAATGGCAGATTCAATTTTATATCTTTCCCTTTTCACTTAACAGTGTAGTATGTCCATTTCATACTCCATATAATCTTTGAAAATATGCATTTCAAGTTGAAACAATTAAGTATGAGTAAGGCATTAAGGACTATTTCACAGCCTTTTCTCTTCTAGTGTTCATGCAAACATTTACAATCTAAAATTAGTTTTCAAAGTTGAAGGCATTAAGGTGACACGCTCACTGACCTAAATGTGCCACCTTGGCATTTCTACACCTAGGTGAAATCTCATGACAAAAGAATTCTTCCATTTAACACAGCAATTTTTAAAAGTCTCTGGACAGTTACCATCTGGTCATAATAAACTGTGCAATAACCTTAAATGCAGGAGAGGGTTTCCCTCATCACATGAGGAAAACTTTCAGGAATGTGAATAACTAGTACCTTGAAGCACAGGTTTTTAAAATCACATCAACCTGGAATTGGCATTTGAATCTCTAGTTACCTAGCTAGGTCACTTTAATTAAGTTTCTTCACTTCTCTGAGCCTCAGTTTCTTTATATATAGAATGGAGAAAATCATTCATACCTCATAGGGTTTAAGGTTCATTAGCACCATGTATGCAAAGCTTTCAGCACAGAGTCTCAGGCACATAGTAAGCATTCAGCAAGTGCCATAGTTTATTAAAAGTGTTGTTCAGATTTTTGAGTGCATACTGAAAGAAGGTGGAAGAGTGGGGTGGTTAGATAAGAACATGACTTCTGTAGCTAAGCTGCCTTGACTTGAACACCAGTTCTGCATTTTACTTTTGAAGGTAATTTAACCTTTCTATGTCTTAAACTTCTCATTTGCAAAATGAGGATAATGTTGGGAACTATGTCATAGGATTACGAGGATTTAATTAGTAAATACATGGAAAAAGTGGTAGGACATTGCATAGCACATGATAATCTTCCATCCCCTTTTTACTCCCCTCTGTTTACTTCCCCAACCACCCACTCTCCACCAAAGTCAATCCCAATTGTTATCCATGTAAATGGTTCTTTCATACTAGGTTCTTGAGTAAACTACTCCCCTTTTGTGCCTCTTCCTCCCCCCTCCCTGTGCCCCCTTCCCTCTATCCATTGAAGGACTATTCACTGTATTCATATACCAAGTTCTGTTTTGCTTGTTATTTGTTTTGTTCATTATTGTCCTATAATGGGTGAGATCATATGGTATTTGTCCTTCACAGACTGGCTTATTTCACTAAGCATAATGCTTTCCATTTCCATCCATGTTGTTGCAAAGGTTAGGAGTTCCTCTTTTCTTTCTGCAGTGTAGTATTCCATTATGTAAATGTACCAAAGTTTTTTGATCCAATCATCCACTTATGGGCACTTACGCTGTTTCCAGCATTTGGCTACTGTAAATACCACTGCTATGAACATAGGGGTACATAGGTTCTTATGAATTGGTGTTTCAGGATTCTTCGAGTAGAGTCCCAGTTGTGGAATTGTTGGATCAAAAGGCAGTTCCATTTTTAGTTTTTAAAGGAAACTCCATATTGTTTTCCATAGTGGGTGCACCAGCCTACATTTGCACCAACAGTGCACGAGGTTTCCCTTTTCCCCACATCCTTGCCAACACTTGTTTGTTGATGATTGCCATTCTGACAGGTGTGAGGTGGTATCTTACTGTGGTTTTAATTTGCATCTCTCTGATGGCTAGTGATGTTGAGCATTCTTTCATATGCCTTTGGGCCTTTTGTATCTCTTCCTCATCGTCTGTTCAGGTATTTTGCCCATTTTTTGATTGGACTGTCTGTCTCCCTGGTGTTGAGTCACATTAGTTCTTTATATATTTTGGAGATGAAACCCTTGTCTGAGGTATCATTTACAAATATGTTTTCCCATACTGTTGGTTCCCTTTGATTTTTATTGGTGTTTTCATTAGCTGAACAGAAACTTTTCAATTTGATATAGTCCCATTTGTTGATTTGTTCTTTTATTTCCTTTACCCTTCATGAAGTATTAGTGAACATGTTCTGGGTGGGATATCTGCCTATGATTTTCCCCACGGCCTTTATGATGGCACTGCTTATGTTTAAGTCTCTTATCCATCTTGAGTTTTTTCTGATATATGGTGTAATTTGGTGGTCTAGTTTTATCTTTTTGCATTGTGCTGTCCAGTTCTCCCAACACCACTTATTGAAGAGACTGTTTTGACTCCATTTTATGTTCCTTCCCCTTTTGTCAAATATTAATTGACCATAGAGTCTGGGTTTATTTCTGGACTCTCTATTCTGTTCCATTGATCAATATGTCTATTCTTATGCCAGTACCAGATAGTTTTGATGACAGTAGCCTTATAGTATTGTTTGAAGTCCAGTATTGTGATTCCTCCAACCTTGTTCTTCTTTTTCAAGATTGCTCTGGCTATTTATGGGTATTTTTGGCTCTGCATAAATTTTTGAAGTATTTTTTCTATTTCTGTGAAGTCTGTCATTGGTATTTTAATTGGGATTGCATTGAATCTCTAGATTGCTTTGGGTAGTATGGACATTTTAATGATGTTAATTCTTCCCATTCATGACCATGTTATATCCTTCCATTTATTTGTATCTTCCTTGATTTCTTGCTTCAATTTTCTATAGTTTTCTGAGTACAGGTCTTTTACCTCCTTGGTTAAGTTGATTCCTAAGTATTTTTCTTGTTTCTATGGTCAATGGGATTTGTTTTCTTACTTTTATTTCTGATGCTTCATTATTGGTATACAAAAATGCTTTTGATTTCTGGATATTGACTTTATATCTGTCTATTATGCTAAATTTGCTTATTAGGTCAAGTAAGTTTTTGGTGGAGCCTATCAGGTTTTGTATGTACACTATCGTGTCATCTGCAAATAATGGAAGTCTGACTTCCTCATTTCTAATTTGGATACCTTTGATTCCTTTTTCTTCTCTGATAGCTATGGGTAGAACTTCCAAAATGATGTTGAACAGAAATGGAGAAAGTACATAGCTTTGTCTTGTTTCTGATCTTAGGGGAAAAGCTTTTAGATTTTGCCTGTTGAGTATGATGTTGGCTTCAGGTTTCTCAAAAATGGCCTTTATGATGTTGAGGTATGCCCCGTCTATTCCCATTTTGCTGAGGGTTTTTATCATAAATGGTTGCTGCACTTTATCAAATGCTTTTTCAGCATCTATTGATATGATCATATGGTTTTTATCTTTCATTTTGTTGATGTGGTCTATTACATTTACTGATTTACGAATGTTGTACCATCCTTGCATCCCTGGGATGAAACTCACTTGATCACGGTGTATGATCTTTGTAATGTACTGCTGAATGTGGTTGGTCAATATTTTGTTGAGAATCTTAGCATCTATGCTCATCAGAGATTTTGGCCTATAGTTTTCTTTCTTAATTGTGTCTTGACCTGGTTTTGGGATTAGAATAATATTGGCCTCATAGAAGAAGTTTGGGAGTCTACCCTCTTCCTGGATTTTTTGGTACAGGTTGATAAGGATAGAAGTTAGTTTTTCTCTGAATGTTTTGTAGAGTTCACCTGTGTTGCCATCTGGTCTGGGGCTCTTGTGCTTTGAGAGATTTTTGATTACTTCTTCAATTTCACTTGTTGTTATTGGCCTATTCAGGCTTTTTGCTTCTTCTGGATTCAGTTTTGGTAGATTATACATTTCCAGAAATGTGTCCATTTCATCCAGGTTGTCATAATTCTTGCCATATAGTTGTTTGTAGTAATTTCTTACAATCTTTTGCAATTCTGAAGTATCATTTGTGATTTATACTGTGTCGTTTCTGATTCTGTTTATTTCATTCCTGTCCCTCTTTTTGTTGATGAGTCTGAATAAAGGCTTGTCAATTTTGTTTATTTTTTCAATGAACCAGTTCCTGGACTTGTTGATTCTTTGAATTGGAGTTGGAGTCTCTTAGTTATTTAATTCTGCTCTTATCTTGATGATTTCCTTCCTTCTACTTGCTCTGGTCTTTGTTTGTTGTTGCTCCTCCAGCTCTTGCAGCTTTATGGTTAGGTTGTTTTTATATACTTCTTGTGACCTTTTAAGGTAGTTCTGTATTGCCATAAATTTCCCTGTGAGGACTGCCTTTTCTGTGTCCCGTAGGTTTTGCACTATTGTGCATTGTTATTTGTTTCCAGAAATCTTTTGATTTCATCTTTGATCTCAATGTTAACCCATTTATTACTTAAAAGCATGTTATTCAGTCTCCATGAGTTAGAGTATTTTTGTTTTTTTCTCTTGAGATTGGTTCTAGTTTCAAGTCATTGTGATCTGAGAAGATGCTTGGTATGATTTCCATTTTCCTGTATTTGTGGAGGCTTGTCTTGTGACCTATCATGTGGTCTATCTTAGAGAACGTTCCATGTGCATTTGAAAAGGATGTGTATTTTGTTTCTTTGGGGTAAAGGTTCTGTATATATCAGTTAGATACATTTCCTATGTAGTTTTTTTCAATGCAACAACATCCTTAGGGATTTGTTGTTTGGAAGATCTGTCTATTGTTGATAGTGGAGTATTAAAATCCCCTACTATTAGTGTGTTGCTGTCTATATCCTTCTTGATGTCTTCCAAGAATTTCCTTATATATTTGGTAGCTCCTATGTTGGGTGCATATATGTTTACCAGAGTTATATCTTCTTGATGAATTGGTCCCTAAGTATTATGGAATGTCCTTGTCCTTTTATGGCCTTCACCTTAACACTTATTTTGTCTGAAATACGTATTGCTACTCCAGCCATTTTTTTTTCATGTCCATTTGTTTTGATACATATTTTTCCATCCCTTCACTTTCAATCTGTGTCAATCTTCTGTTCTGAGGTAGGTCTCTTGAAGACAACATATATATGGGTCATGTTTTCCCGTCCAATTGGCTACCCTATGTCTTTTGATTGGTGCATTTAATCTGTTTTTATAATGTTATTATTATTTGGTACTTATTTATGGTAATTTTCTCACTTTGTACCTGTACTCATCTTTTTCTCTCTGTTTCTTCATTTATTTTATTTTTTCTAAAGTAGACCCTTTAGCATTTCTTGCAATGCTGGTTTGGTGGAGATATATTCTTTTGGTCTTCTTTTGTCTGGGAAACTCCTTATTTCTCCCTCCATTTTGAATGAGAGCCTTGCTGGGTGGAGTATTCTTAGTTGCAGGTCTTTGTTTCTCATTACTTGGAATATTTTTTGCCATTCCCTTCTGGCTTGTATTTTTTCTGTTAAATAATCATTTGATAGCCTTATTGATGCCCCCTTATATGTAATTTGCTGTTTCTCTCTTGATGCTTTTAAGATTCTCTCTTTGTCTCTGAAATTTGCAATTTTAATTTTAATGTGTCTTGGATTTGGTCTGTTTGTGTTGATCTTCATTGAGACCTTCTGTGCTTCCTGAACTTGAGAAACGTTTTCACTCATCATATTAGGGAAATTTTCTATCATTACTTTTTTAACAGGTTTTCCACTCCTTGTTTCTCTTCTCTTTCTGGTATCCCTATGATACAGATATTATTGTGTTTCATGTTGTCCTGCTGCAGCTCTCTTAAAACCTCTTCATTCTTGTTCAATCTTTTTCCATTCTGTTGCACTTGGAATATTTTTCTGTGTTTTCCTCCAACTCGCCGATCTGGTTCTATGCTTCCTCTAGCATACTATTGATTCTTTCTACTGTATTTTTCAATTCAGAAACTGAATTCTTCATTTCCTCCTGGCTCTTATTGATAGTTTCTAAGTCCTTTTTGATGCTGGTGTAGCTCTCAGTAAGTTCTTTGTAGCTTCCCTGTAGTTCTTTGTACTTCCTCTGTAGTTGTTTATAGTTTTCTTTGAGTGGGCTGAGCTCATTGAGCTTCTCTATCATCTTTCTTTTGAATTCCATATCTAATAGTTTGTTTACCTCTGTTTCATTTAGTGATCTTTCTTTGGGTTTTTCCTTTCCTTTTCATGATGGACTGCTTCTTTTTCCCCCCATTTTGTGTGTCTGTTGTTGCTTGTTTTTTTCTTGGATCAATCTACTTTGCTTCCCAGCCTTTGTGGAGCACCTTTCTGTGTTAGGAGATTTGTGGAATTCAGTGTTGCAGTCTCCTAGATTTCCTCCACTTGTTGCTCTTTGGGTGGCTTTTATGTCATTAATTTGGGCTCTCTGGTTGTATTTTGGATTGTTTGTATATGTTGCTCCTTTCCTTCCAGTTGGTTGATTGAGAGATACTCCTTCTATCCTTTCTCATACATTGTTTTTGACGTGCTCCTTACACAGAACCACCAGTCCAGGCAAACTAACCACAGCTTCAGAGATATCTTTCTCCTTTAATTCCCCTTTTGACTGCCTATGTACCTAGTTTAATACCCATACCCTCCAAGGTAACTCCCACTTTTAATGACCCCCTCAGCTGCAACTAAGCCAGTCTTAGTAGGAACATAGATATGATAAGGCTGTTGCATTAGGGGAAAAATGATTAAGTTGAAATGAGGAGGGGGAGAATCAGAAAGCCTCAAGTGTGAATGAATAATATAACCATATATATATATATATATATATATATATATATATATATATAGCTGTGTCCACCTCCGTGTTCAACCTTAATGAGCCCTGATTGTTCTAGGTGGAGCCAGGACCTGTGTACTTTTAGTAGGAAAAAAAAAAAAAAAAAAGAATGTGCATTCCCTAGTATCACACCTAGAAAAAAACAAAGAAAAGAATAGAAAAGAAAAAAAGAAAAATAGAAAGGAAAAAGAAAGAAAGGGTTTAAGTGGCTGGGTAGGGAAGGAATAATTAGATTGAGGACTGGGAATGAATTTTAGCAGGGGAGTGAATAGACTTTACAACAAGAGTAGGAGGAGGGTCTTGGGTATTTAGGAGGAGGGTCTTGGGTATTTAGGTTGACTGAGATAGGGGAGGAGTAAAAATATGTGAGTTGGGATACATGATGGTATAAACAGTATTTATTTAAAATGCATTAATTTTAAGGCTTGGAAGTAACTTGAAAAGGATATGTTAGGGATTAATAGTTCATGTAGCTCTTGGTGTAACTCACTCAGGTGGTTGAGATTAGCAGAGATTCATTTCCTGAGTCTGCCTCTATATCTTGGTCAATTCTCTGCAGTCTATAGTCAAGCTGTGTGGTCTTGAAGTGGCAGGACCCATGGCTGTCACAGTCAGTGCTGATTCTGAGTGCCAACCCCCAAGTAAGCTGAGCCTCAGTAGCCTAGCTGGGTTTCTATGCTGCTGGTGTGTTGGGGTCCTCCCGTCTCTCACTAGTTCTGTGTGAAGATCTGCAGGGTGCTTCTGTGGTGTCTATGGCTTCTCCTTCTCCTCTAGCTCTTGGAGGAGGTTCCTGCCTGTGATGGGCACGTGGCTCCAATGTGGGGTGGCCTGCAACTTAGCTGGCTCCTGTGATGGCTGGCCCTACCTGCACAGCTTCCTGGAGGAGGTGGCCCCTGTCTGTGAACAGCGCCTGGCTCCCCTGGGGCCAGGCTAACCCTCCAAGCAGTCCAGCTCTTTGAGGAATTTGTCACCGCTGCCTCTGTGATGAGTGCCTGGCTTCCCAGAGGGTTGGCAGTGCAGCCTGCTGGCTAATTCTACTACTTCCCCTCCAGCTTTCAAGGAGGCCTATGTTGCCTTCAATGTGTGCACCAGTTGCACCAAATGCAAGTTCCTGGCATGCAGTTTTGAGTTTTTGTGGGAGCCTGCATCCTGGTGTTGGTGTGTGGGGTTGAGGCTCCCCCTTCACTAGAGTTCTGAGCTGTCCTCTCCCTGGGTGGTGCAGCAGCACAATTTCAAGTTTTTGTGGGACCCTGTGCACCGGTGTGGGTGCATGGGGTTGGGCCTCCCCCCTTGTTGGGGCTCCGAGCTGCCCTCTCCCTGGGTGGCACAGTGGCACCATTTTCGGCCCTCTTGCTGCTCAGACTAGTGCTCTGCTCCCCAGCTCTCTTGCTCCCTGCACATCTCTCCTTCTCTGTCTCTGGTCTGGGGAGGCACTTCCTCTCTCTCAGTCTCCTGAATGAGGCTCTCACACAGTCCCTCCCCTGCAGGAGTTCAATTCCTCATTCCCTCCAGGGTTTGCACTCACTGTCTACACTTCACTGCTCAGATTTCTAGTCACCAGGGAGCCTGGAGCTGTCTTCAGTTAAAGCCACCCCTCTGGGCACAGCTGCCATTGCCCAGAGCCAACCATGGCCAGCCAGCTGCTCTCACCTGCTCTCCTGTCAGTCTCTGCAGCCTCTGGTCTGTGTACTCCTGAGTCCAGATGCTTACTGCTCCAATTCATAGGGACCTGCAGACATCTTGTGCTCCCTACCCTATCCTCCAGCTGCTGTGGCACTTGAGAACGCCATCAGCACTGCTCTCTACTCTGTCTCCATCTTTTATCCTGCTGGGTAGAGTATTCTTGATTGTAGGCCTTTGTTTCCCATTACTTGGAATATTTGTGCCATTCCCTTCTGGCTTTTATTGTTTTTGTTGAATAATTGTTTGATAACCTTATCAGAGCCCCCTTATATATTTTTGCTGTTACTCTTTTGGTGTTTTTAGGATTAGCTCTTTGAAATATGCAATTTTAATTATAATATTTCTTGGAGTGGGTCTGTTTAGATTCATCCTCATTGGAATCCTCTGTGCTTCCTGAAATTGAGTCACATTTTTACTCATCATGTTAGGGAAGTTTTCTATCATTACTTTTTTGAACAGGTTTTCCATTCTTTGTTTCTCTTCTCCTTCTGTATCCCTATGATATGGATATTATTGCACTTCATGTTGTCCTGCCACTCTCTTAAAACCTCTTCATTCTTGTTCAGCCTTTTTTCATTCTGTTGCACTGTCTTGGAATATTTTTCTACATTGTCCTCTAGCTCCCTGATCTGATCCTCTGCTTTCTCTAGCCTGCTATTGATTCCTTCTACTGTATTTTTCAATTCAGAAATTGTATTCTTTATTTCCTTCTGGCTCTTACTGATAGTTTTATGTCCTTTTAAATGGTGGTGTATTTCTCAGTAAGTTCCTTGTAGCTTCCCTGGAGTTCTTTGTAGTTCCCTTGGAGTTGTTTGTAGTTTTCTTTGATCTGGCTGAGCTCATTGAGCTTCTCTAACATCATTATTTTGAATTCCATATCTGATAGTTTGCTTGCCTCTGTTTCATTTAGTGATCTTTCTAGGGACCCCTTCTTCTTCTTCTTCTTTTATTTTGTGGTGGACTGTTTCTTTTTCTCCGTTTTTAGGTTTCCTTGTAATCCAATCAGACTGTGATCAGCTGCCAGGCTAAGGAACTGCTGGACTGGAAGGATTGATTTAGTTGTAATCCTATTTGTCTGTGATTCACCACCAGGCTCAGATGCAGCTTGGGGTGACAGAACAATTTAGTTGTAAGTTAATGAGTCAGCTACCAAACTCAGGCCCTGCTGTGCTAGACAGAGAGATTCAATTGTAATGCAATGTATCAGCTGCCAGCTCCGATGCAGCTTGCTGGGTGAGATTCAAATGTAAATCAACGAATCTGTGATCAACTGCCAGGCTCAGGTGCCACTGGGCTAGGCAGCCAGATCCAATTGTAATCCAACGAATCTGTGATTAGCCACCAGACTCAGGTGGCACTGCGCTTGACTGAAAATTTCTATTGTAATCTAATGAATCTGTGATCAGCTGCCAGTCTAAGGGGTCACTGGGCTAGTGTGAAAGATTGAATTGTAATCCAATGAGTTTGTGATCATCCACCAGCTCCAGGGGCCACTGTGGGGGATAAACCATCTCAGTTGTGAACCAGTGAATCTATGACCAGCCACCAAGTTCACTAGCCACTGTGTGGGGCTGATTTTCTAACCCACCTAAGTCAGAGCATTTGTAGTCAGCTGCCAAGCCCAGGCGCTGCTGGGCGAGTATGACTGACTCTGTTGCAAAGCAATAAATCTACAATCAAACATCAGACTTACTTGCTGCTGTGCGAGGCTGACTGACTAACCCAGCGGTAAGTCAGAGTTTGTAATTAGCTGTCAGGCCCATGCACTGCTGGACGAGAAATACCTCTTCAGGTGCCAACTATCATATCTATGCTGATACATGGCAGGGTAGGAGAGGTTTATTTAGATGTAAATCAAAGAATTGTGATCAGCTGTCAGGCTTAGGCATCGCTGGATAGAGCAGATTGCTTTCAGTGAGCAGGGCTATGGGGACCCCTTAGATGGAAGCCACTTGGGGCAGTGCAGTCTGCCTGAGGTGTGGGTGATGGATGAGTCAGCACCAAGATCCTCACAGCTACTTCCCCACTTCTCTCCTCCATACCACCACTGCAAACTCTTCCCTGGCACCTCCAGTCCACTCTTCTCTCCCTCTGCTGGAGCTCAGGGTAGGTGGGTACCAATGTATTTTCATTGTGGTCACCCTAGTAGTTTTCTGTCTCCAGCGATCTCATAGGCTAGTAAACACCACGGCTTTCTGCCCTTCTCAGCTGTATACTGCTCTACTCTGCCATGATGCTATAGACTGGGAAATGCAGCTGGTGGACCAGAATCCACCCTTCTCAGGTGAAGCCCCATTCCTTTAGCTGCTGCCTCCAGTGGTAGCCCAGCATCTCAGCACTTTCTGCGAGTCATCTGATGAAGTGTCTTCTTTTGTTCTGTCCATGATTATAGGACTTCTTTCCAGCTGGTGTTCTGTTTGTAATTCCAGCTCATTTTTTTCTCCCAAAAAGTAATTCCAGATACGACCTGCCTCTCTTCCAGAAGCACTGAAGGAAACTGGTTCAGGTCGCCACTTCACTTTGCTGCTGAGGTAAGCCAGGCACCCGTTCGGTTGGCCAACAAACATTAAGCAGGGAGTCTCCTGTAGAACAGATCCTCCATCCAGTGGAGACGCAAGTAAGTCATATTATGGGTATTTTTGAGCTTGTGGTTGACTTCCTATGTGGTCTTCAACTAATCACTGAACTATTTAAGAATCTGTTAATGTAGAAATTAAGTACATTCAGATTTGAATAATAAAGTTTTCTATAGCATTAATACATTTTCCCAAGCACCCCAGTTTGGAATCTCATCTAATTTAATTATTGTTTAGTAGTTGGTAACTTACATCCAAAATTAGTCTTCACCCTCAGCATCTTTTCTAACCTAATAATTGACTAATTTCTTAACCCACAAACTACCAGTTGATATTTAAAATGTAGATTTCTAATAAAATGTATATATTATACACCCACAAATGAGTATACATTTTGTAATAGTGAATAGAAAAGATAGCCTGTATTCTATGCAATATACATCCACATTTTCTTACTTTTTTTCTCCTTAACTGCATTCAATTTTTCTAAGAGTTATTGCAAGTAACTTGATTTTTCCAACTTAGGAAATAATTCCCATCTAAGAAAACTTAACTTGTTGTAATGCAGATACAACAAAAATACAAAACTATACATTATTTAGTAAAATCTATTTATAACAAGGCTATTTTAAAGCATTCATAAGTTAGGTCTTATTCACTCAGCTACCCTATGTCTTATGATTGATGCATTTAATACATTTACATTTAATGTTATTATTTTTCAGAGAGAGGGGAAGGGAGTGAGGAAGACAGGGAGAGAAACATCAATGTATGGTTGCCTTCCACCTGCCTCCAGTTAAGGACCTGGCTGGAGACCTGGCTTGCAATTTAGTTATGTTGTCCTGGCTGGGAATTGAACCAGAGACCTTTGGGTTCACAGGCTGGTGGCTTATCCACTGTGCTACCAGCCAGGGCTTATGGTTATTATTTGATAGGTACTTATTCATTGACATTTTTTTCTTTGTACCTGTGTTCCTCTCTGTCTCTCTTTTTATTTCTTCATCTTTTTAAAGCAGACCCTTTGGCATCTTTTTTTTTTTCTTTTCAATATTACTGTAATCCTGTAAATGTCTCTCAGTACTGGACAGGAGTGATTTCCTTCTTCATACAACCCTGCTTTTCCAGTCTTTACCCACAATTAGAGAGTCCAACAGCTTGAGTCTGGGGTAGAAGCCAGGCTCAGCAACTTTCTGTTCCTAGAGTCTACAGGGAAGTCTCACTCATTACTGGGTATGATACTGGCTATGCACCTGACCTCTGATATAGGTTGCACATTTAAATGCTAATATGAGAATATATATCACCTATGTACATGAATCATATAGGTTAGTAGTTTGCAAATTCCATACCAAATTAGTGTTCTTCTCTGTCTTTCTCTGTTCCTTCATCTCCTTAAAGCATACCCTTTAGCATCTATTGCAATGCTGGTTTGGTGGAGATGTATTCTTTTAGCCTTTTGCCTGAGAAACTCTTTACTTCACCTTCCATTTTGAATAAGAGCCTTGCTGGGTGGAGTAGTCTTGGTTGTAGACTTGTTTTTCATTACTTAGAATATTTTTTTGCCATTCCCTTCTGTCTTGTAGTGTTTCTGTTGAGAAATCAACAGATAACCTTATTGAAGCCCCCATGTATATTATTAGCTGCTTCTCTCTTGCTGCTTTAGGATTCTCTCTTTGTCTTTGAAATTTGCTGTTTTAATTATGATGTGTCTTGGAGTGGGCCTGTTTGGGTTCATCTTCATTGGGACCCTCTGTGCTTCCTGTACTTGCCTAAGTTTTTCTCTCCTCAAGTTAGGGACGTTTTCTGTCATTACTTTTTCAAGCAAATTTTCTTTCCATTGCTCCTCTTCATTTTTTGGTCTCCATATGGTACAGATATTTTCACAATTCGTGTTGTCCTGCAGCTCTCTTAAAACCTCATTCTTTTTCTGTCTTTTTTTTCATTCTGTTGCACCGTCTGGGAATTGTTTTCTATACTGACCTCCAGCTCACTGATCCAATCCTCTGCTTCCTCTAGCCTGCTTTTGATTCCACCTTCTGTGTCCTTCAATTCAGAAATTGTATTTTTTCATTTTCCTCTGACTCTTATTGATGGTTTCTATGTCCATTTTAATGCTGGTATAGTTCTCAGTGAGTTCCTTGTAGCTTCCCTGGAGTTCTTTGTAGTTCCTCTGGAGTTCTTCATAGTTCCTCTGGAGTTGCTTATAGTTTTCAAGAGCTTGCTGAGCTAATTGAGATTCTCTATCATCATTATTTTGAATTCCATGTCTGATAGTTTGCTTGCCTCTATTTCATTTTGCACTCTTTCTGGGGATTTCTCCTTTCCTTTTGATGAGGCTTTGTTTCTTTGTTGCTCCATTTTAGTGACTTCTTATTTGTTTCTGCTTCTTGGATTGGTCTGCTTGATTCACTGTCTTTGTGGTGTGACCTTCTGTGATATAGAGGTGCACTTTTTTTACTTCCTGGGTCTGCACTTGGTGACATCAGCTCATGTCCCAGTCTGGGCCTAGTCAGCCAGTTGGAGACTACCAGAGATCCAGTTTTTGTTCCTCTTCTTTTGTCATTAATCCAATCAGTCTGTGATCAGTTGTCAGGTTTAGGCACTGCTGGGTGGGGTGGATTAATTCCTATGGGCAGGGTTTCCCCTCAGGCTATTGCCATTTAGAGAAGAGTGGTCTGCTGGCTGTAAGGGGATGGTTCAGCACTGGTACTCATGGGCTGCTCCCTCAACTGTCCCCCTAAAGCTACTGCCCCAAACTTTTCTCAATGTCTCTAGTCCACTCTGTCCTTTCTTTAGCAGAACCCAGGGTGAGTAGGTGCCAGTGTAGTTTTGTGTGTGGTCCCTTTAAGGACTGTGTTTCTAGCTGTCTCTTTTAAGCCAGCTAAGCCTGGTATATTTTTGGTTTTCACATCTGGATGCTGTTTTATTCTCAGCTGGGTTGCTCTAGTCTGGGAAGCCCAGTTGGGGATTTAGAATCTGCTCTTCTCGGGTAGAACCGCAGACTGCTGAGGTGTTTCTCCATGCTTTCAACTACTGCCTGTGGGAGCCCAGCCAACCCTCTCTCAGTTCCATTGTTCCACTCTACCTATCAGTCATGTTGTGATGAATTGTGATGAATTGGCCTCTTCTGTTCTGTCTGTGGTCATAAGGCTTCTCTCCAGTTGGTGCTCTGTTGGTTATTCCAGGTAATTTCTCCCCAGTTAAGGTGTAATTTCAGATTGGTTTTTGGAGGAGATTGGTGTAGCTCCACTTACTCCTCTGGCATATTGGTGTTACATTTATTAACTCTTCTAATTCTTACAGCAATTTTATCAGAAAGAGCCTACTATTGTTCCCATTTTATAGATGAGAAAACTGAGGTGTAGAGAAATTAAGAAATTTATGAAAATCATACAGCTGATAAATGGCAGAGCCTAGATTCAAACCAAATTAGTCTGGCATCAGCAATGCATGTTACTTATTACATTGTACTGCTTCATTTGGCCATTACCTACCACTATTACATTAGTTTGATCTAGTTTTTCTACTTTTGTCCAGTGAGATAACTACCCAAGAGCTCAGTAGGAAAAAATCTTGAAGTCACCAAATTTACATGTGAGAACAGAACTGAATAAAATTCTGGGCTCCTCTTCAGGGTAGGTTATGTTGTGGGAGTGTGCCAGTTTGACCAGCCTTGGATTAACCTTAGAGTTAACTGTGGTTCCTCCCTGAAAATGCCATGATAGACTCTTTTAACACCTTCTTCAGTGACATAATTTGATATGGTGTTTTTGAGCAACACCTTTGGAGACATATAAACTGGGGTTCAATTCAAGCTTTGAGATTTGCTAATAACCATGTGATCTTATGCAAGGTACTTAAGTTTTCTGTCCATAAGTAATGCTGGCAAAATTAAGAGAAAACAAGGACCAACCTCACAGGATTGTTGGAAGGAAAATTAAAATAATCAGTGTCAAGGGGAAAAAAGCTAGTACAGAGTAAGCACTCAATTTATTTGGTTGTTACTCTCTCTGGGGAGATTTTGGGAGCCTCAGTAGTTAATTTCTAAGCCTGACTCACCAGCCATTTTTTCCTTTTTCTTTCCCTATTCAAAAGGTCTCCAAGGCCTTCATTCATTTGTCTCTATGGATTTTCTTTCCCCTACATTTGGTTTTTAATTTAAAGAAAGGGGTCATTTATTTATATTAGTCAACCTTTTGACAGCCTCACCTATATTCTTTGCTAAAATATGTCAGTAAATTCAATAATTTTGCTCAGGGGCATAACTGAAAGAAAACATGAAAAAGAGATTGATGTTGGAAAGGCACAAAGATGACAGTACCTATTTTCTTAATGAATCCTTCCCCAAACTATGGTTTGTAAAACATTGGTTTTATGTGATGCTCCTGGGGGGGAAAATTTGCATTGTCAAAAACTTTGGGAAATAGAGCATTTATGCTTCTTTTTAGAGACCCTTACTATCCATACTCCATACTATTCTATTAAAATCTCTAAATAGCTTTACAGTAAGGAAGACTGCTTAGCTCTATCTTATCCCACACATAAAAATTAATGTGTCTTCCAAACTTCTCAGAGTGGGAAATTGCCTTGAAGCAATGCTTCAAGTATGCTACCAGGCAGGCTGCCCTAGAGGTCTTGGAGCAGAAAGTCTTATTAACTGAATTAAGATGTTTGTACCATACAGTATATTGACTTAATTTAAATTATACACTGAAAAGTAAAGGAAATAGATGTACATATCAACACACATGATATAGGGCTGCTGATACAGCTCATCAGTTCATTAACATTTTCCTGTTAAACTGGTTGTTCTTTATAATAATAGTAACAAGTAATCAACACTTACTGAGTACTAGGTACCATTCTGTTTTTAAAGTATATTTTACTGATTATGCTATTACAGTTGTCACAATTTCTTTTCCCTTTGCTCCCCTCCACCCAGGACATCCCTTCCTCCAGCAGTTCTACTCCTCTTAATTCATGTCCATGGGTTGTGCATATAAGTTCCCTGGCTTCACCATTTGTTATATTATTCTTAACTCCCCCACCCCATCTATCTTATACCCACCAATTATGCTTCCTAATCCTTGGACCATTTTCTCATTTCTCTCCTTTCTCCCTCATACCTGATAACCCTCCAAATGATCCCCATGTCTACGATTCTGGTCCTACAAGTATTTTGGTTGTTTGCTTAGTTTTTTTGAAGATTCTGTTATTGATAGTTGTGGGTATGTTTTTTTAATATATACATTAAAAAGCCTTAGCTGTGTATATTTTTGGTAGGGAAATGGATAAGATTGGTTGGTTTACAAAAAACACATTTGTTATTATCCTAAGTCAATAATTCAAGTACCTAAAGTTTATTATTTATAATCAACACTGTAGATTTTAATAAAAAGCAAATAAATAATCAAACTTTGGGGGTCAAGGTACTGGTGGATTTAACACATTCATCTCATTTTACTCCAAGAGCTTCTCTATCTCTTGGGTGCAGAGATAGCTTCAGGAGTAATTCATACAAGGGCAATGGGTCTGCACCAAAACTGGGGGTATTGAGTGAATTTATGCACACAGAAGTCAGAGATCTCCTGCCTTCTTCCCCTATTCAACTCTTAGAATGTTGGAAGCCAGATCTTTACTCTGTAGGCAGGAGATTAGAATTATATTCACTGGGAAATCTTACCAGTTTAGGGAAAAGAGCCAAAGATACTGACACTGAGGGTTTATTAAAACTGAAATATCTCTAAATTATAATAAAATGATTTTTCTAGAGGCATAAAGCCCACAAGGAAAGAGAAATGTAGAAAAAACAATAACATGGAAGATGGAAAGCAGGTAGATCAAAGTTAACTGAATAAACAAATCTGAGAAAGATGAATTCTAGACTGGCAGTAGGGAAAGTTGAGAGTGAACCTGGTTTAACTTGCAGAGTTGTCAAAAGATCACCATTTGCCTCTGGAACTAAGCATAAAGTAGAGGCTATTAAAGGAAGGTTAGTGGAAAGCTATTTAAGAAATAGATCCCTAGATGTGCTCCATCAACTCCTCACTTCTTGGTGACTACCCTTCCTCTACTTCAAACTAGAGATTTATTCTCTAGAGATGGTAAAACAGAGGGTCTCTGGCCTGCAGGACAACAGTAGCAAGTTGAATATTATTTTAAAAAATAGAATTAGATAAAGTGAATCATGAATGCTGAATTCCCTTAAGGGCTGTTCAAAAATATCCAAAAGTTGAAAATGAGGCTAAAAGACTGCAGCAACCCTTTGAATATCATATGTAATATTTCATAACAAGCCCACACAGGGATTATTTAAATATCTAGGGAAATACATCTTTATTTGATGTTGCTATTATATTAAGGGCCAAGGCTCTGCAAAATAACATGTGAACTTGCAGATTTCATTCAGTAGAGATGTGCATAATTGTTGTCCAGTGGCAAAAATAGCTTCAAAGATATAGTTTTTACTGGCTTGTTGGGAATTAATCAGTTGCATACCTAATCTAACAATCTTATTCTAAAATTTCTTCATAAATGACTATAAGCAATATTCAGATGGTAAAAATGTTATTTGAATGCACTTGACCCTAGATTTGTATAATATCTTGACCCATGTTTGTAATTTTTTGAACATTTTATTTTGACAGTTTCTTGAATGCTGACAGTCAAACAGTTACTTCCAGTTGGAAAAATGAAAGAATATTTCCTGGAAAATTTGATCAGATAGAGGGGAAAAACCTAAAGATATTGACATCCAATTTCCTAACAAATAGCCAAGAGAGATCACCCTGAGTTTAGGATACCCATATAGTTTATCATACAAAAAAGAACATTTGAGAGTAAAAGGAGACTTTATTAATAGTTATGCTGGGGCAACAGATATAACCTAGGACTGTCCAGGTAATACCAAGACATATGACCATATTCCCTAGAGTGAAGTTCTCAGTCACCAATCTCATCCATGCTCTTAGAATTTCCAATCAACTTTTTAGTCTGTTTATAAATGAGTATGAGCAGAAAGCCAAAAAGTACAAATATTTGTTGGAACCTCTAATGTAAAAAAATAATAAATATAGCCCTGGCTGGTAGCACAGTGGTTAAGGCACCAGCCTGCGAACCCAAAGGTCGCAGGTTCAATTCCCCAGCCAGGGCACATAACCAGGTTGCAAACCAGGTCTCCAGTCAGGTCTGTGGCTGGAGGCAGGTGAAACACAACCATACATTGATGTCTCTCTCCTTCTCTGCCTCTCTCCCTTCCCCCCTTACTGAAAAATAATGAAATAAAATCTTTCTTATTTTTTTTTTAATAGTGAAAGGCAACTTGGAGAAAACAGAGTCTATATAGGGGCAATAAAACTTCCTCTCAGAAAACATTATCATAAATATCATCTGAAAGCTAAAATATGTATTTGGATTTATGAAATGAGAAGAGGATGATGTTAAAAAAGAAAAGAAGAGCATTCAGAGAAAACATACACCTTGGAAATTTAAAATATAATAGCAAAAATGAAAAGACTAGAAAGGACTGGAAGATGTTATGAAAATCTCACAGAAAGTAGAACAGTAAGACAAAAGGTGCAAAGTAAGGGAGAAAATATAAGAAAATTGATGGACCAATTGAGGAGGCCAAACACCTAAATAATAGGAAATAGGGAAAGAGATAGATATGACAAAAGAGAAAATTGAGAAGAAGAAATAATACAAAACATTTTCCCATGCTGAAGAAAATGAATTTCCATATTTAAAGGGCCTAATGAATGCCTAGAATAAAGTACTCAGTACAGACAGGTAGGAAGGGCAGAGTCAGGGAGGAGAGTGGCAGTGGTTGCACCAGAGTTGAGGCCACAGCAAAAAGTGTCCTCATATGTTTATACCTAGGAAACAATCCTGGGACCAGACTGCACAGCCCAAGGTTCCTGCACCAGGAAAAATAGAGCTGGCAGCTGTGGCAAGGGTACAGGGAATTGAGGCCATGATAAAAAGCACAGTCATACATTTAAACCTGGGAGATGATCCCAGGGCCAGACTCCAGTGCTGGGAAAAATAGAGCCATATTGCTCCAGACTGTGAAATATAGTGGGGATTAAGGTGGAGGAAGAAACTGCCAGTCTCAATAGGCAAGCAGCATGGTTTCTTCTCAGACCCTTCCCCCATATACAGCACCACAACGTGGTAAAATAAGTCATTTT
Source organism: Noctilio leporinus (assembly GCA_004026585.1). Classification (NCBI taxonomy): domain Eukaryota; kingdom Metazoa; phylum Chordata; class Mammalia; order Chiroptera; family Noctilionidae; genus Noctilio; species Noctilio leporinus. Next base: position 40,388 of record PVIW01010823.1, read on the forward strand.
GCCCTGACAAATACTTAAGGCTCCACCCTTACAATGTAACAAGTGTGAAAGAAATACCTAAGACACAGAGGCAAACATAGATAGCTGTCAAGCTGAGGAGACAGAAGAATGGCCCAAAAAGAGAACAGGTCAAGGTGCCGGTGGGAGAATTGAGCAGTGAAGAAATAGCCAGCCTAACAGTTGCAGAGTTTAAAACATTGGCGATTAAGATGTTCACAGACTTGACATATGCTTAAATACAACAAATTCTGAAAGGAAGAAGTGAAGGCTACACTATATGAAATGAAGAAAAATTCACATGAAATGAAGGGTGAAGGGAAGGAAATCAAAGTTCAAATTGATGATTTGGAATATAAGGAAGAAATAAACAATCAATGGGTACAGAAAGAGGAAATAAGAATGGGAAAAAAATGAGGAGAGGCGTAAGAACCTCTGGTACAACTTTAAATGTGCCAATATCTGAAGCATAGGGATACCAGAAGAAGAGGAAGAGCAACAAATTAAAAACTTGTATGAAAAAATAATGAAGGACAACCTCTAATTTGGCAAAAGAAATAGACACACAAGTCCAGGAAGCCCAGAGAGTCCCAAGCAAGCTAGACCCAAGGAAGACCATATGAAGGCACATCATAATTATAATGCCAAAATTTAAAGATAAAGAGAAATGATTAAAGGCAGCAAGAGAAAAAAAAGAGAGTTACATACAAAGGTGTTCCTATAAGACTACAGGCTGATTTCTCAAAAGAAACTTTGCAGGCAAAAAGGGCCTGGCAAGAAGTATTCAAAGTGATAAAAAGCAAAGACCTACAACCAAGATTGCTCTATCCAGCAAAGCTATCATTCAGAATGGAATGGCACATAAAGTGCTTCCCAGGCAAGGTAAAGGTAAGGAGTTCATCATCACTAAGCCATTATTATATGAAATGTTAAGGGGACTTAAGAAAAAGAGGATAAAAGTTATGAACATTAAAAAGGTAACTAACAACAAGCACAACAGAACCAAATATATGAATACAGTGAATAGGACTTCAGTGGTCAGGGGGAAAGGAGTTGGGGGGAGGGGGGAGGCAGAGGCAAGGAATGGGAGCAGTTTAGACAAGAACCTAGTATAAAGGAACCATGGACATGGACAACAGGTGGGATTGA
>PVIW01010824.1:0-41531 GCA_004026585.1 Noctilio leporinus
GGGTAGGGGGGAGGGAGAGGTAGAGGCAAAGAAGGGGAGCAGCTTAGACAAGAACCTAGTATAAAGGAACCATGGACATGGACAACAGGTGGGATTGACTTTGGGGGGAATGGGTGGGTGGGTGGGGGGACAGAGGGGAGCAAAAAGGGGATGGATGTAATACAACAACAATAAAATTTAAAAAAAAAAAAAAAAAAAAAAGAATTAAGTGGATGATCTGCCTCACAGGGGTGAGTTTCCCATCCCTGGGTGTGTTTTAGCAGATCCTGCACCAATTGATCTTCTGTCACAAAGTCAGGGATTTTGCAGAAAGTTCTGCCTGGAGTGAAAGATTGGGCTAAATAACCACTATAGAACTTTCCAAAGTATTGATTTGTTTTCCAAAACTTGATAAATACTCCACCAATGATCGATAATAAAAGTTAACAAAGAAGAAATGCCAAGCTTGCCCTTATCCATTGTTCACTTCTCAGTGACTCTTTATCAGACCCAGAGCACAATTAGCTCAGACCCTGAATGAAGTTTTAGAGCTTTGCCTAATGACAATTGATCAGAAACATATGCAATTCAGTCAGTAATTAACATGATGGATGCTTTCCTCATCATCTCCTTTCCAGTATCATTCCTTACCCACAGAAACACAAGGGGTAAAAGCAGAGATGATAAGATATAGACAGGACATCTAGGATCATTAGACTTTCTTCTCTAGAGATTTACAGAACCTGAGTTAAATTGAAAGTAAAAATGCAATCATTTCACTGCATTTTCTAATGAATCAAACATGAAACAAAATCCCCTCAATCTAGATCCTTAAGGAATGGGAGTTTCTGGATAGCTGGGCTTTTCTGGAGAGATGAAAGTTGACCCTGTATATAAATTTTTTAATTCTTACTATTCATAACTATTTAGAACTGCTCTACAAATTCAAATTGTAGATAATTACTTCTCCTTACTTTTCAATTAATTTCTGAAATTCTTATATTTTCTATTATCAGCAGGGAGGGCATGGGCCTCTCTAAGTCTCCACCACGTGCACACTCTCCCCAAGTGCAGGGGCTTTGACTTCAGAGAGAATGCAACCTCCCTCACCAGAGAACTGGAGTCTGGTTGGATTATAACTGCCACTGCTCCTCTCTGCCACATGGTGGCACTGTTGAAGATGGGGCCTACCCATTGAGTTTACCCCTGCTGAAGTCTCCTAATCTAGACGGGGTGAAGATGGTGCCCTGAGAATGGAACACCCCATCTTTCAGCACTGAGCTCAGCCACACTGTTGCAGCTGTTTATTTCTTGCTCTTCCTCAGTCACATACACCCACTTCCCAAGGTGCTGGCCAGCCACCGAAGATGCTGTTAGGGACCAATTCCCACACACTTGTCCCCTCGCAGATCCAAAATCCTTTTCCCTTTCCTCCCCAAAGAGAGATGTACAGTTAGCATTTTCAGCCTCAAAAGTCAAAAGGTTTTAGTTATTACACCCCTCTTTCTTGTATATTCTACACTAACCTTCTTAAGAAATCCAACCTCAGTGGATTCCAGGTGCTCTAATCCAGCCTCCTCTTCATTTCCCTGGCCTCTTAGACAAGACCCTGGACATAATTTAACTCTGTATTTATGTCTCATGGCCAGCACTATAAACATCAGGGTTTGGTTTGTGTTGTTCATTTTATTTTGGTAAGTATACAGTGCCTTTTACATTAAGAAATTGTAGGTTCAGAGAGGTCCTCTGACCTATCTCCTATCACAGAGCCAGTATTTGAAATAAGGAGCCCCGTGCTTGCTTCAGCAGCACATATACTGAAATAAGGAGCCCTGATTTCAAATCACCTCTGGCCTGAAGCCCGTATTCTTTCCTCACCTTACAGCCTCCTGCATCCCTACCCAGTGCTCCCTGACAAAGGCCATCACCCTCCCTTCCAACTTAACTCCCTCTTTTTTTTTTTTTTTTTTGACATGCATATCTTTATGCTCCAGCTAAATTTAATTGCTACATTTTCTCCAAAAGTGAGCTATATTTTCCCATCTCCACGTCTTTGCTCATGATGTTTGCCCTTTATTTCTTCTCTGCCTTTTGAACCCCTAATCATTTTTAAGGCTCAGACAACACATTGACTGCTCCTGCAAGTCTTTTACAATCTCCCCACTGAGTGTGATTTCTTCCTCCTTTGAACCCCCATCATATTTTATATATATGTTCCTTATGGTAATTTTATTCCTATATTTCAGACATGGGAGGACATCTTGACCTCAATGGTATATCTCTTTAACTTTTTTAATTTCCTGTAGCAGCTAGAATAGCATCTTCTACTTAGTAAGCATGCATTAAACACACATTGAGTGGAATTTCATTGCTAAAACACCCTAAATCTTTGGTAAAACTCCCTTCAACCTAAACTTGATCCCTTTTAAATGTACTCTAATCCCATGAAGATTCAAAAGAATGAAAGAAAAAGATAGAGAAGGGGGGGGGGGAATAGGCCATGAGGTAAAGGATGATAATAAGGACATTTTTAATAGGCTGCAAAAGTCCCAAATGGTTCTAAGGGCTGGGAACTTCTACTGACATATACAATGACCTTACAGCTTAGAAGAAATTCTTCCATCCCTGCAACTGAGAAGGACAAGTGAGGAACTGTGAAAAGGGAGATTAGGGATGTCATTTTATGGAGCTTATCACACTTTCTTCCCTTGGGTACCATGACACCAAGCTCAGTTCACTCTCCTGCTATCTCACTGACTGTCCCCTCTCCTCAATCTCTTAGCACTGGAGTGACCCAGGTCTTGGTCCCCTGTCTTCTATAATTCTCTTTACACACCTTCTCCATAAAAGGGTAACTTTTTCTACCTGAGCAATGTACAGTTCCCTGGAACTGACTAATGAGGACTATAGATAAGGGACTGGTTTATGTCACTTAACCATCATAACATTTTTCCAACTTCTGACATTGGTAATGATTTGCAGACTGTGAATGACAGGCAGTGGTGAGTGGATAGAACCATAACTTAGCATTTAGGTGCCTAATAGGACATGTGATTTGCAAGACTGGTAAATAAAACCGAGTGCATTTGCTTAAGAGGTGTAAGAAACCACCCTGAACCAATGTCTCTATGCTTTTCTTGATGGTGATTAGAAATCCCACAGGTAGCCTTAGACCTCATAAGGCAAGTCATTGTTTGCTTATACATACTAAACGTTTTGTCCTTTGGGGCCCTTTTGAAGATGGAAAAGACTCAAAAATGCAACAGCCCTTTATACTTATTTATCGTACCACTGGTAACTTGGAGATTGCCACTCAAAACACAGAATGCAGATTGCTATGTATTTTTCTATTATGGAAGAAGCAGCTATGTCTCTGACAGAAAGCCAGGCATGTCTTTCTCCTGAGATACACAAATGCTGGAGTGTGTATGCATCTGTGTGACTGTATGAGTTTACGTGTATGTGGGAAGATATGTATATGTGTACTTGTGTGTGTGTATGTATATGTGTGTGATGTGAATGAATTTCTCTTTACCCAGTTCTATTCCCTGATGCTTCGACTGCATCAGGGGCAGCCATTGAACCACACAGTTCTCTTGCATGTGATATACTAAAATAAAACCCTCCAATTAAATGGGTTTGTGAAACCCTTGGCAGCTTCTTAGAACTGTGTTTGATTTTCCTATCGTTGTGAGAATTTTAACAATGGTATTGAAGAGAAAATAAATGTTAAAGAAAAAACTAATGAAAATTAGTTTTTGTATAGAAACACTTAAGCTCATTGTAGAAACTATCTTTAATATCTGAAAGCCATCAAAAAATTCTTTTTATATAAATCTTCATAGGAAAATATGAGTCACACAATTCACAAACTCATTCCTCTTAAAATAAAACTTTGGTTACTTTGGAACCTTTAATTGCCTTGAAAATTTGCCTTATCTTGTCCTAGATCTAGATCTGAAGGACCTAAAGTGTCTAGACTTAGAAAAGAGGAATCTAAACCACGTTATCATGGCCAGTGATCTCCAAACTTTTAAATTACATACCCCATCAATAAAATACATTTGAACATTTACCTGTCTTTATGTATATTTATATGCTTATAAATTATATATATATATATACACACACACCACACACACACACACACATACACGTATACACACACACACACCACATACATACATATGTATAATGTGTATATTACTGTATAGGCTATCATTAACTACATAATAAGATGGAGATAAAATATTTTAGTACCTGATTTCAAACTATACTGCAAAACTATAGTAATCATGACTATATTACTATATAGTAATATAGTATGGTATAAAAAACAGACACACAGATCCATGGAACAGAATAAGGAGCCCAGAAATAAACTTACACATATATGGACAATTAATTTACAACAAAAGTTCCAAGGCCATACTATTGGGAAAGCACAGTCTCATGAATAAATGGTATGGGGAAAACTAGACAGCCACATGAAGAGAATGAAACTAGACTATTATCTTATATCACACAAAAATTAACTCAAATGGATTACAGAATTGAATATAAAATCTGAAACTATAAAATTCCTAGAAGAAAACAGAGGCAGTAAGTTCCTTGATATCAGTCTAAGCAATGTTTTTTAGCTATGACTCCAAAGGCAAGGGAAACAAAAGCAAAAATAAGGAAATAAACTAGCTCAAACTAAAAACTTCTGCACAGCAAAGGAAACCATCAACAAAATAAAAAGACAGTCTACTAATCTGCTAAATAAAATATAATTGCAAATCACATATCTAATAAGGGGTTAACAGCCAAGATATACAAAGAACTCACACAACTCGACAACATAAAAAACAAATAGCCTAGCCCTGGCTGGTGGCACAGTGGATACAGCACTGGCCTGAGAACCCAAATGTCACTGGTTCGATTCCCAGTCAGGGCACATAACAAGGTCTCCAGCCAGGTCTCCAGCCAGGTCTGCAGCTGGAGGCAGGTGAAAGGCAACCATACATTGATGTCTCTCTCCCTCTCTAGCTCTCTCCCTTCTCCTCTCTCTAAAAATAATAAATAAAATCTTTAAAAAAAAAAACAGCTTGACTTAAAAAATATGTGGAAGATCTGAATATTTTCCAAAGAAGACATATAGATAACCAAGAGGCACATGAGAAGATGTTCCATGTCACTAATTATCAGGCAAATACAAAGTAAAACCACAATGAAATATCACCCCCTACCTGTTAGGAAGGCTAGTATCAGACAAAAAAATAAATGCTGCAGGAGATGTGGAAAAAAAAATCCTAGTACACTGTTAATGTGAATGTAAATTGGTGAGGCCATTTTTGGAAAATATTATAGAAATTACTCAAAAATTAAGAATAGAATTACCATATAACCAAGCTATCCCACTCCTGAGTATTTATTCAAAGAATACTAAAAACACTAATTCAAAAAGATATATGCACCCCTATTTTTTTTGAAGCATTATTTACAATAGCCATGATATTGCCCATTAATGGATAAATCAACCAGGAAGACGTGCTACGCATACAAACACACACAGTGGAATATTACTTAGTCATAAAAAGAAAAATCTTGCTGTTAGCAACAACATGAATTTGAGGGTAATACACTAAGTAAAATAAGTCAATTGAAGGAAGAAAAATATCATATGATTTTATTTATATGTGGAATCTAAAAAAAAAAAAAACAAGAAGAAACTCTTAGGTACAAAGGAGAAGAGGGTTGGAGGGAGGGTGATGTGAGTGAAAATGGTCAATTGAAGATATATGGTAACTGGACTTTCAGTGGTGAACATCATGTAGTGTGTACAAACCTTAAATTATAATGTTGCACACCTGAAATATATATAATGTTTTATACCAATTTTACAATTAAAAAGTAGATGGATATTAACTAAACATTATTTAATTTTTTTTTATTTATTAATGGTATAAAAAGCTTTCTGACTCTCCTAGAAATCTAATAGTAATATTTTAGTGATGGCAGTGACTGAATACATTTCATTGCTTGTGAACTTTTAAATTGTGTTGAAATGGCTCACAGTATCATTAATTAATACATTAAGGCATAAGACAGAGGCCCATTGCTAATGAGACATGATGAGGTTCTGTGTTAGTTTGCTAGGGCTGGTAATAAAATAACACAGACTAGGGGACTTAAACAACAAAATTTTTTTTCTCAAAGTTCTCAAGGCTAACTCTGAGGTCCATCAAAGTGCCAGCAAGGCTGATTCCTCCTTAAGGCTGGGAGAAACAATCTGTTCCAGGCTACTTTTCTTGGCTGGTAGATGGTCATCTTCTCCATTTCTTCCTATTATCTTCCCTCTATGCAGTCTCAGTGTCCAAATTTCCTGTTTTTACAGGGACACTTGTCCTATTGGATCAGTGTCCATTCTAATGCCATTAAGTTAATCATTTTAACTCAAAGATTCTACCTCTATGTAAGGTCAACATATGAATTGGGGTGGGGGATGTGATCAGCTCTGTCATTGACCTTAAATTATCACCTAATATTATTTTTATTACAGAAACCTTTTAGCACTCTTGCCCACTTAACCAAGCTCGCATAAACTGCAAAACAATACAAAGTGCTGTAAATAAAAACAAACAAATCATGCCTCTGATATGCAACCTACACCCATCCTTCCCTCATGGTCCCTGACCATCTGACATGCAAACCAGTTGAGGGCACTATTAATTTTTCAAATTTATTCATTTATTTTTAGAGAGAGGGGAAGGGAGGGAAAGAGAGAGGAAGAGAAATATTGATGTGCAAGACATACATTGATCAGTCACCTTTTGCATGCCTCCAACTGGGGACCTGGCCCACAACCCAGGCATGTGCCCTGATTGAGAATCTAAATGGCCATCCTTGGGTTCACAGGCTGGCATTCAATCCACTGAGCCACACCAGCCAGGGCAAGGGCACTACTAATGTTTTTATTGCATAGAGTAAAACTCCAATTTATTCTTTGTTATATTTTAAATAAATATATACTCTTTTTATGTTAAATAAACAAAGATATATGAATTCTCTCTTTCTCCAGTGTGCCAGTGTGTTATCTTCTAGTTGTGATCCCTGCACTTGACAGACCTCTGATCTAGACCACACTCTGGGGAAACTACCTGCACATTTTCCAGTTAAGACCAGGAAAGTTATTTGTAAGAGAGCCTTTGGCTTTGAAGTAAAATACGAAATCATGTTGTAGTCAAACCCAATTCAAAGGGCCCAGAGCATTTACGGTTCTCACTTTCTCTTTTCATTGTCTTGATACACAGGTATTTAATTGTTCCCCGAGGTTGAAAGCACTGGACTGAGAATAATACAGGCTCTAGCAGCACTTCATTAGCTCTCCAGATAACAATGTTCCATCCACATAGTTAGGAACATTTATCGAAAATGTCATTTAGAAGATATCAGCATTGCCTGAGTCATGGATTGATTGAATTTGTAGAGTAGTTTAATAGGAACTGTGTTTTCCACAAAAGTCACAGGCAATAATGACGATGGTGGCTGGGAATGAAAGATGCCAAGTATTCTGTCCAGTTCAATAAGGCAGACGGACACGTTCATGCACTGGTTGCTGTAGACATTGGCTTCAATGGAGTTGGAAACAGTTACCTGTTTCCTAAAGAACTGTGGTAGTAAAATTTCCCATTGTTTATAATAAATTTGGCCAAGTATATTATAGCCCTGGAGGCTTAAGTGGGCCTACAAAAGAGCAACAATGCAGTGGACAAATGCCATATTCAGAGGAAATCAAGGGCCTGCCAAAGGGAAAGGCGCCCTCTCTAGGAGAGTGAAAAAATACACCACATGCCTGTGACTGCAGTTCTCAGAGCTGGACACGCTGCCCAAATGCAAAAACAGCAGGAGAGGCCAATTAAATGGAAATTGTGTTTGATGTTTTTCATGCTCAAAGTGCATTCTAAATTGACACAAAATAATTACTGTCTACATTCTGGGTAGAAAGGAAATAGCATGGGTGGGCATTATAATTGTATCTAATCATGGCACAAAAGTAGAACCAGGCCATAGCCTCAGTTCTCCAGGACCTGGTGTACTTACCCCTTATGCTGCCTCACTTTGCTAACCAAAGCCCCAAGTACACCATGCTGCTGTGTGTTGCTATGATTTTTATTGATAATTGAAGGATAAACTCATGTCTCAGCTCTATGAAACAAATTGGCCCAGTCAAGGCACTTCGATTACTATCTCTCTTGAATTGCACACACTTCTACAGCCTCCTTTCCTAGACTATAAAGTCATTAAGATCAGGGACCACGTCTAATCTTTGTACTTCCAGTGCCAACACAGATCTTGACACTTAATGGTTACTCTGTTAGTGTTTGGAGGTCCTCTATTGAACTTGCCTTCAAGTTTGCAGATCTCATGGACCCATCACAATAAACCTGTAAATTTATTATCAATATAGTTATTCTCATTATAAAGTTAGGAAAGTTGTACTCAGGGGGCCTACGTGGCTTTTTAGCTATAAAAATAGGACTTAGAAATTCTGATGTCCAAATTAGCATTTTTTTACCACCATATAGCAAATCCATGTCCTCTACTTGGTGAAATAAGGAGCCACTCATGTCCAGTAGTAAGGAAACCAGGAGCAAAATTCTTCCATAAATGAAGAAACCAGCACCTGTGAGTTCTTTTCTTATACTGATAGAATATCTAGAAGGGTAGCCAGAGAGTTCACATAATGAGTTAATGAATGAACAAACTGCCAGCCTTTAAGGTACAGACAGCAATTCTCACACAGCTTAGCACTGGCCTAATGTGTGGATCTGAAATGTCCAGATCAGCCCTGAATGGACTGATTCTGTGAGAAATTATGTGTGGGGTAAATGAGTTCTCATTAGAATTGAGGGGGTTTTCCCCCATAAAATGGGCACTGTATGAATCCTGCTATTGGTCACCAGCTTTGCCTTCAATATCCCGAAGAAAAGAACAGGCATGAGCCCCTGTTTACCCACTGGCCACACCTTCGTAGGTCCCTGAGGGTTCTGGACAAAATTTCTCACACAGGGTATTGAGAGTTCTCCAAGAGAAAGACTTTGGAGACAGATGGACATGGGTGAAATCCTGGTTCCTCTCTCACTGCCTATGTAGTGCTGGGCTAATTACTTACCCTTGCCACACCAGATCCTCACCTGTGGAGCTGGGTTGAGGCCGGTGCCTACCACCCAGGGTCCTGTAAGAATGAAATGGTGTAAATCTTAGGCAGTAACTAAACCAATGTGTCTTAGCTTGGAATTCAAGGACCTGTGAAGTCCTTGAATTTTTTATTTTTCCAAAACCCACCAAGTCTAAGAAAAAGTAATCTTGCATTTTTATTTTTATGCTAATCTAAATATGACTATGAATGCTAACATAGCCTGTGTCATCTGGACAAATATGAGGTTCCGATGGCTGCTTAAGTGTTTGTGTTCACAGCCAGGCACACTCCTAGCTGAGGAGACAGGATGTTGCCACATGCAGAACTTTTGTAGCAATTTATGAATAGAAATTGATGGGAATGGAGTCATTATTTGGCACTTGAATCATTATTTGGCACTTGACCGCTGAAAAACTAAACATCCAGGTGCCTGTGCTATAGAAATCAAGTGTATTTATATTGGCAATAAATATACAAAGCAATCTTTTGTTAAAGAATACTCTTTTCTCCACTGTGGAGACTGTGCATTTTAAATTGACCACCCATTTATAGTTTAACATGACTTGATTGTTAAAATAGCAAAATAATGATAATGAAGATGACTACAATTTAAATGATTGGCAATGATTAAAATAAAGAGGAATTAGTCATGAGTAAAACAATTATACCAATACATTTTTCTATCAATACATCTAGCTTTAGAAATTTAAATTTAATCACTATCTGCTCTTACATGTCATTAACATAAAAATTTTGTTTGTAGTTTTGTTCATAGATCATTTGTAATTTTTTAGGATTGTATAACGTATTATCTAGTTTTATATTTTTACCTACTTAAGGGATTTTGTAATAAAAAGTGATATGAGGTAATGCTGAAAGTCTGGAAGAAGTTATTTCCTTTCAAAGAGACCTCTGTAGAGGTTTCAAATCCTCTGATAAGGAAACTAATGTCTGCTGGATGCAGGTGGAAGGAAGGGGGACCACACAGTGACCTTGGATCATTATAAGACTTTTCATTATAATTATTCTTTGACTTTTCTGTCTGCTTTCCTACAAGGAGAAAGAAAAGACATCAGAGACATTCTAGATAATCAAGGATGGAATGTTATCCAGCAAATTCAAAACTACAGAGGGCAGCATCTCATGCATGGCTCATCATTCAAAAACAGCAAATAGAGAAAGAACAGGGTAGTCATCACTTAGTCATATAAGTGACTTGTCTGGGGAGGATTCATCACAAAATTGCTCTTAGTATTTGTGAACTACAAAGTCCACAACACACATCTGAGCATCATTAATCCAGCAGCTTTGTAAGAAACCAGCCAAGAAGTGTCTCTAAGTGACCAATGTCAGCTCCTGGTTTCTCTAAGCCTAAACAATGACAATGATGTTTTTTGTTTTAAAAGACCCAGGAAGGGTAGGAAGAGGATGACTTTTTAAATATATAGTTTTTATTCTTGGGTTGCCACCCCCTTTGCCTCAGTCAGTAAGTAGCATGTGCTTCTTTCATTTAAATTCCCTGCTTTGGTGCCCTGGCTGGGTGGCACAGTTGATTGAAGTGTCATCCTGTACACCAAAAGGTTCAATTCCCAGTCAGGGCATATAATAGGTTTTAGGTTAGATCCATAATCAGGGCGTGTACAGGAGGCAACTGGCTGATGTTTCTCTCTTATATCGATGTTTCCCTTTGTCTCTCTCTCATCAATACAACACATCTTCAGGTAAGGATATCCCTGCTTTGATGATTCTATCATGCCAAAAAATAGGAGCAGGAATGACAGTACTAGTGCAGCAGGGTCATCACTTCTGTAACCCAGATGCTAGGTTAAAATTCTGTCAATTTATGTAAAAATATGTCTCCCAATCCTGGGGTCAGACACGAATGTCCTCAATAGATGGTCAGACTATTTTGGCCCAGCTAAGGGAATAAGTTACCTGCTTAAAAGTTCACATTGCCTGAGACTAGCCCCAGAGTGTCCTACTAATGGCATAGTATCTCCCACATTTCTTTCCTCCCTTGAGAATGGGTCTTCTCAAAGAAGGGAGGTATTATGGACCAGAGGAAAGCATCTAACCCCCAAATAGCAAACACACAGAGGTCCACAGACACTTAATGGTAGAACCTGGCCTATGACAGTGACTTACAACAGCAATCTGTGTCTCTTCTCAAACATTTGAACTCAAGATTTAGATTAAGAATGAGCTGTGGTAGATGTAACTAGAAGCATAAAGACAAAGGCAATGAGGGCAGCTTTATTTTCTGAATAGTGACTGGGTCCCAGGAAATCCTCAAAACATTTTACATCCCTTATCTCGTTTAATCCTAGGACCCTGTGATACAATTAGTATTCTCATTTTTCCAGATAAGAAAATTGAGGTGAAGAGTGGTTAAGTAAGGGTCATATAAATAATAAGCAAGAATTCTGACTCAAGCAGTCTTATTCCAGGATGTCAGCTAAGCCACTCTGCTGTAAGTGGACAGAATCATTCAATTCTGATAAGAGTTAAGGCATTAGAGGAAGAAACCGTGAACTCCTACTTGGGGGAAATGAATGAGTCAGCCTGCTCTGGTAGTTCCAGGTCCTGAATCGCCCTCCATTCCCCCAGACCACACCCTCGCTTTGCCTCAGAAGCCCATGGTGTGTGTCCTGGCTGTACAGCTTTTCCTGGGTTCCTGAAACACTGATCTCTTATTTCCACAAATATCTCTTAATAAATCCTCTCCGTTGCTTTGGATTAACTGGAGTATCTCTCATTCTTGCCTCTCAAAAGCCTAACACTGAAATAACTTGAAACTACTATCTAGCAGAGGTTCTCAGACTTCAGCGCACACCAGAGTCACTGGGAGAGTGTGTTAAAGCAGACTGCTGGGCTACACGCCCTGAGAAGCTGATTCGCTAGGCCTGGCAGGAAGCCAGAGAATTTGCATTTCTAACAAGCTCCTCGGGTGCTGCTGACTCTGCACCGGCCACACTTGAGAACCTTGGTCCTCAAAATATCAAGAGCAGCCTCACCTGGAAACTCGTTAGAACTTAGACGCTCAGTACCCTTGCAGTCCTGCTGAACCAGAATCTGCATTTTAACAAGACACTCGGGTGCTTTCTGATCTCACTGAGGTTGGAAAAGCACTGCTAGAGCAGTGAGTGGTTCCCAACCACCTCACGCTGGAAATACGAAGAAGCTTGAAAAAATGCTGATGTCTGGTCCACACCCAGAGGTGCTGACTTGGGCTGATGGTTTTATTACCTTAGGTAGTCAACTAGTTATTAATGAAGAAAGGAAGCATAAGGAATCATTGTGGTGCATAACGAACTGGAGAGCATAAGCCTGCTTGCTTCACCAGGAAACTAGAGCATTTGCAGACTCATCCACACACTCCAGATGACTGCTGCTGAGAAGACTTAATCCTTGGTGGGGACAGGCACTGCCTGCCCATGGTACTGGGCTGTGGAAGGTAAGCATGGAAGGTAAGCATGTGGAAGGGGCATGGGAAGGTAAGCACAAGTGCAACAAAAGTCAAAATGACGCAGGGGGAGGAGCTTGACCATATAGAGGCTTGTCAGTGTAACCTGGGAAAGAGATCATTTGGCTACAGGGCCCACCATCCGGAGCCTGAAAGCTTGAGAAGCTGATGGGTTATTTTGAAAAAGTACCTGGTCTGTCCCAAACCCAAGACAATATAACCTAGCTTAACAAACAAGCTTTCTCTCTCTCTCTCTCTCTCTCTCTCTCTCTCTCTCTCTCTCTCTCTCTCCCCCTCTCTCCCTCTTTATCTCTCTGAAATACATGCTCACCACAGTTATTCACTCATTCATTCCCTTTGTTGCAACCATGTGAGTCTAGCACCTACAAAGCCAGCAGCCATGCAGACTCCAAACATGGGCTCCAGGCAAAAGCCTGGGTACAGCAGTGCTGTAGCGAATAGCACTAAGCTACCTAGATGGGAACCATGAACACTTAGCAGCTGCCAAGATCCAAAGGACTAAGCTCTAATATGAAATGGAAACTATGGGCGCTGGCCTTTGTCATGGTGGGACAGAGGAAATGGGACACAGGGGCAGCCTTCTATTTCCTCCAAATAAATCTTGCCATACCACAATCTCCCATGTGTGGATCTGTGAAATGCCTTTTTCAGAATATGTGAAAGAGCCCCACTCCCACCAGTAACACTTCTGTGCTGACTTGAGCCTATCAATAAAGAATGGTGTGGTTGGACCAGTCTTTGTGATTCTTATGATTGCAAGATGCCTTCAGCAAAACCTTTTAGAAACATTGAAAAGATTCAAGTTTATTACTTGCAAGACCTACAGCGCCTAGGGCCACACAGCAAGGTTGAGCCAGCAGGTAAAGAAAGCATGCGTGTGGCCAGAGCACTGCCATTATTGAGGTCTGGAGTGAGGGTCTAGGGTTTTTTTTTTAATTCCTATTTATTTTTTAATACATTTTATAAATTATGTTGTTATAGTTATCCTAATTTTCCCCTTTTGCCCCCCTCTGCCTGGTACTCTCCAGCAATACCCACCTTATTTCATGTCCATGGGTTGTGCATATAAATTCATTGGCTTCTCCATGTCCTATACTGTTGACATCCCCCCTGTCTATTTCGTACCTACCAATTATGCTTCTTAATCTCTGCATCTTTTTGCTTATTCTCTCCCTTCTCCATCCCAGCTGATAGACCCTCCAAATGATCTCCATATCTGTGATTCTGTTCATGTTCTGGTTGTTTGCTTAGTTCATTTTTTTTTAGATTCAGTTGTTAATACTTGCGCGTTTGTTGCCATTTTAATATTAATTTTTATCTTATTTTTCTTAAGTAAGTCCCCTTAACATTTCATATAATAATGACTTGTGATGATGAACCCCTTTAGCTTTACCTTGTCTGGGAAGTACTTTATCTGCCCTTCCATTCTAAATGATGGCTTTGCTGGATAGCATAATCTTGGTTCTAAGTCCTTGCTTTTGATCACTTTGAATACTTCTTGCCAGTTCCTACTTGCCTGCAGTTTCTTTTGAGAAATAAGCTGAAAGTCTTATGGAAACTCCTTTGTAGGTAACTCTCTGTTTTTCTCTTACTGTTTTTAAGATTTTGTTTTTATCTTTAACTTTTGGCATTTTAATTATGATGTGTCTTGGTGTGGTCCTCTTTGGGTGTAGCTTGTTTGGGACTCTCTGTGCTTCCTGGACTTGAATGTCTATTTCCTTCACCAAATTAGGGAAGCTTTCTTTCATTATCTTTACAAATAAGTTTTCAATTCCTTGCTCTTCCTCTTCTCCTTTTGCCACCTCTATGATTCCAAAAGGTTCCCCAGCCTATCCTTGTTTTTTAAATTCTCTTTCTACCTGTTCTGATTGAGTGCATTTTTCTTCCTTGTGTTCCAAATCATTCATTTGATTCTTGGCTTCTTCCTCTCCACTGTTGGAGATTTTTCTTTATTTCATTTAGTGTAAACTTCATTTCTTCCCTTATATTTTTGTTGTACTCAATGAGTTCTTTGAGCATCCTGATCACCAGTGTTTAGAATTCTGCAGCTGATAGGTTGGTTATCTTCATTTCACTTAGTTCTTTTTCTGGGGCTTTGTTTCATTATTTCATTTGGGCCATATTTCTTTGTCTCCTCAATTTTGCAGCTTCCCTGTGCTTGTTTCTGTGTATTAGGTAGAGCTGTTTTGACTACCTATATAAGGTACCTATAAATTGTGTGGAGTGGAACCTTAGGTAATCACCAGGGTGGGGAACCCACTTCACCACTTTCTGGATCTGTGTGTGGCGAGGGCTCAAAGAAGAGACAATGCTGCTACCTGGCTTCTGTAGGATTTCCTGGCACTTGTCCCATTTCCAGTCACTTTACCCACTTTCTGTGTGCGACTGGCATCTTTTCAGCTGTTGCACTGGTAGTGAATCCCAGAGTAGTTGTTTGGGTAAGTTCTAAGTTTGTGCAGGCCCTTTAAACAAACTCTCCTGAAAATCCTGCAGTTTCTCCTGCCATCCCAACCCCCACAGTTTTTTACAGCCAGAGTTGATTTATCTTCCCAGCTCTGGATCCCTGGACCATGTGGTCTGGTCTGGGGCTGGGATCACTTACTCCCAAAGTATCCCTCCCAATTTTTATCTACCACACATGAATGTGGGACTGCCCATTCCACCATGGCCACTGCTTGCCACCTCTCCACACCACATACCTCTGCACCTCTCAGCCCATCACCATGATTTCACCCTTCCTACCTATGAGAATAGCTTTTTAAATCCTTGGTTGTTAGACTTCCATAGTGCTCAATTTTCTGATGATCCTGGTGGTATTTGTTTTGAGAAATAGTTGTAATTCTCTGCTTGCGTGAGGAAGCCAAGTGTTTTTACCTACTCCTCTGTCTTGACCAGAAGCCAGGCCTAGGGTTTTGAGAGCTCACTCTTTATTGGTTAATTTAAAATATAAGAACAGGGCCCTGGCTGGTGTGGCTCAGTGGATTGGTGTTGGCCTGCAAACCCAAAGGTTGCTGGTTCAGTTCCCCAACCAGGGCACATAATCAGGTTGCAAGCCAGGCCACCGGCCAGGTCCTTGGCTGGAGGCAGGTGAAAGGCAACCATACATTCATGCTTCTCTCCCTTTCTCCCTCCCTGCCCTTCTCTCTGAAAATAATGAATAAAATCTTATAAATAAATAAATAAATAAATAAAAGAGCAGGACTTTAAAGTACAGGAAGAGAAAACAAACTAGTTGCTTAACTAGCTAGTCACTCAAAACAATCAAAAGGATTCTCAGTAGCAGAGGAGGTGCTCAGTATCTCGTAGTGGCTAGAAATGTGCTTATTGGAGATAGCGATCCCTGAAGTGGATGCCACCTCTGAAGTGGATACCTCAGCAATAAAAACTAAAGTTTCAAAAAAATAAAATGTCAGGGCTTACACTACCCTAATTCATTGGCATTTTCTCATAAAATATCCACTTACATTCATTTATAAATATATTCACTTATAAAATATGTACTTCTAGAATGAAGAAGAGTGGTCACTATAATATTTATTAGACTGACAAAAGAAGGGAAAAAGTGGAAGTAACTTTAGGTCTGAAATCTCCATGTTGGCCATGACCTGCTTTAACTTGTAAAGGATTGAAGGATATAATGAGATCAACAAAATAAAATCTTTTCTAAACCCAGCAAATATCACTGCAGTACTGATCTGCTGACCCAGCAGAGGAGTCAGATAGAAAAATATACTCTTCCCAAATGAATATGCATTTGTTCTCAAAATGAAGTGTTACACTCCTGCCTCCTTTCCCTCTAACACACTTTTCCTCCCTTAGCTTTTTTGTTAAGTTTTAATTTTTAATAAGACATGTGATTTTACAGAAGTTATTCCAATTCTCTGTATCTCAAGTTTCTTAACTGAAAACCTAGACTAATTCTTGGCTCACAGAGTATGAAGACTAAGTTGGATTCCTATGAAGTGCCCAGCATATGCCTAACTATATAATGAAAGCACAGTGAACAGTCAACCTGGGAGGACTATTTAGGAACTCTAATGATTAGGTTGCTAATGATCTCTAAAATCTTCCTGAGAACCTGCTAATCTTACTTTAAGAAGGAAAGTATGTCTGGCCCTCTGCAGGAAGCCATAGATACTCCAGCCAGAAAGGTTGGCAGTAAGACTAGGTCTGGACCAAGCAGGCTGGTCAGCAGGTGCCTGAAAGCTGAGCACTGAAATTGTGAATCAGGAAGGTTTCCTGTCGCTTCAATGGCCTGTAGAATGGGCAGCAGGCAGCTCCATAAATGCTGCTTATGAATCCACTTAGGGAAGCTGGAGTGAAGCATTCCAAGGACTATTTTCATCATCAGGACAGTGGAATAGGTTGAAAGAAGGCAAATACTTCTACAAAATCTCTTGAAAAATTGTTTTGATAAGAGAAATACCAGAAGGGATTGAAGTGAAGACTAAAACACCTCTTTCAAGCTTGTTTCCTCCCAGATCCTCCCTTATCTTTCTTCTTGAATGGGTGGTATTTAAGAAGGCATCTTTTCTAATAGTTTTGTAATGGCCTCTGAAATGTTTTCTAACTTGAAGTCAATACACTTTGTATACTGATGAGATTCTACACTAAAGCTCTCTGCAACTTAGTCAATTAAAAGACACCACAGTACCTTGGCCTCAAGCATTAAACAAGCCTAGATGATAAGCTAGAAATTATCAACTAAGGATTGACAGGACACAAGGAAATAAGGTGTCACTGATTTAGGAATTTGTTTTTCCATTGGCTAGATGAGCATAGCCTAGAAGAAGTCATATGAATAGTCTCTTTATGAGGTTCAATTTTGTCAGGAAAGCAGTGATTTTCAACTCTTGGAACTTATATCAGTAAACAAAGTTCCTTCTAAATTGTATTCTATTCTTTTTCTTCCAATCACCCTAATACCCAGTTTACTTATGAAAAAAAAAAGAGCATCAAAACTGAGAGACCATTGAGTGTGCCATTTGGCGGGGTCCCAACTAACAAAGACCTAGAGTGAATTTTTAAAAGCTCCCCTTCCCACCCTGACTCGATAGTTCAATTGATTAGGTCATTCTCCTGATATGCCAAGGTAGTAGGTTTGATCCCTGGTCGGGGCACATACAAGAAGCAACCAGTGAAGGCACAAGCTAGTGGAACAACAAATTGATGCTTCTCTCACTTTCGCTTTTCTTTCTCTTTCTTTAAAATCAATAAATAAAAATAAAAAATTAATTAAGTCCCCCTTCATCTGACCAGACACAGCCCTTGCCCTGGCTCTAACATCCAGCTTGGCAATTGGAATCTGGACTGGATTTCATCTATTCTCATTTTTCGGGAATGTATGTTCAACCTGCACAACATTAGGCAGGATGCCCAGCTCAGATCAAAGGAAGACTGGAGTTCAGAGAAAACCTCATGAAGAAGAAACCAGATTATCTCCATCCATCCTCAAAGGAAAGGAACATTCCCGAGGTCAAGGTCTTATCTATTACCTATCCACACGCAAGTGTCCTAGTGCCTTGGATGTTATCAAAAGTCTCTGTACATCCAGAAATTTCCCACCAGGAGGCACTTGCTTTTCTCCAAGATAAGAGTTACCTATTAGTGAGCAGAATGGAAAATAGAGGAAATAGTATCAGAATCTGGAAGGGCTTTCTGCATGCCTACCTGGAGAGTATGATGTGCAATAGCCTCCTCTCCACCATAGTAGCATTTCCATTCCCTTGTCCTATCACTTTCAAATTCCTATGTAATGAGGTAATGGTGAAAGAGTACATATAATAGAGAGAATCAAAGGAAGAATATGTTTGGAAATTACATATGGAGGGCTATATATAAGTCAAAATACTGGAATGTCTGAATGGTGTCTGCCCCATCCCAAGCAGTTTCTGATATTCAATGTTATGCTTTCCTATTGTGTGCTTCATTGGCTATCTAAGAATCATTTGGTGTGCATGTAAAAACACAACTCAGGCCTACTTAATCAGAATTATTGAAGGTGGAGCTGGAAATTTAGGTCCCCTGGTAACTTTTATGTATTCTAAAGTTTATGAATGACTAATCTACTAGAACAGGTAGGTAGCTTGTACAGTGAATACTTATTCATCTCATTTTTCTCTTTATGGCTTCTTTCACATTTAGAGAATGAGTCCCCGACATCATTTGCACAGGTAGCTATTAACCTAAGCCTAACATAATATAGGTCTACTTAGCTGTAAGCACAGAATAGCACTCTTAACTTCCAACAGCCATAAATAATCAATTATGAGCTGTTTCTAAGCAGGTGCCATTGAACTTACATGGCACCAAGCATCCAGTTCTGATACTGCCCCCAAACCAATCATACCTCAAGTACATGTCTTATTAACTTATCCTGTAGCCATGGACATTCTGTTTCCTCTTTAAATGGTGCCGTGAACAAGCTTTTTGTTGTAAAGAAGAACCAAAGAGGCAGATGGAGTTGAAGGGGAAACAAAGTAGGTCAATGTGTCTTATTGAACAGGGCAGTTTGCCTACTGGCAACATTCAGAACCTCCTTTGTAATGTCCATGGGAGACAGTGTAAAGTTAGAGGTCTCTGAGGACATTGTGTCAGACCAGGAAGGACAACTCTAAGTATCAGAATGCGTCAGGATGTATTAAGTTTCCTGTAGCAGACCATGGCAAACTTGATTGTCTTTCTATCTTCCTTTTAACCCTTACAAGTTTTTCAAAGATGAAGAAACAGAAATCAACTGTATGCATAAGTGGAAGAAAACTAACCTCCTTGTTATTATTTTCTAAATTTAATTTTATACATATACTGCATACAAATGACATCTTAAAGGCATTGCTTTTTATTTATCTATAAAATTTTCACAAAAGATTTGCATGTATTTTAGCACCTTTGATAAAGAATCTTTCAGTGTCATGAACCCACTGAACATTAAAATGTAAATTGAGGGAAAGAGAAAGTATAAAAATTGTTTCAGAGGAAAAAAACAAAAGGTTATTCTGAAGTTCAAAGTAATTGCTGAGGAATATAATAATACTGGGATAGAGGAGAAATTGCTGTCTTTTTTTTTACCAGCTGCACTTCTGCTGGAGCATATTTTTTTGTCTCTCCTGTGTGAATGAAGCAGGGTTCAGCATATACCTGTATTTCTGTGGTCAACTCTGGTATAGGATCACCCATGACCTCAAGTTGCCATTCCTTGCCTTTGGCCCAGAAAGATAATTATCTACTACTAACCATGCTTCACTTTCATATTATGAATTTATTTTAAATTTTAACAGTAACAAGTATTCACCATTTCTTCCCAAAATTCAAGTCAAATCATGAAGAAATTTGTAAAAAGGGAAGGGTTGTGGGGTAGGAAGAAACTGTTCTTCACCCACCCTTCTAGGTTCTTTCAGCTGGTCTAATCAAGTAAACATAACTAAGAGAAAATTACCAAATTTAATCACATACACATGTATGGGAACCCTATGTACATGAATGGTTCAGAGACAGAAAGAGAAAATGATGTATAATTTGCATTTCAAGCTAAGAATAAGGTAAGACATCTTGAGGCTTCAGAGGGGAGAAAGGTCATTCTCAGGATGATAAGAAGAGCAGCTGTTCACTAATTAGAAGTCTGTCCTACCCTACAGATGGGTCATAAAAAAAGTTGTTTTTGGTGATAGCTTATTATTGACAAGGACCCTAACTTAAATTCTTTAAGGGAGAAATAAAATTTTCTTATGAGCCTGTGGGTCTGGATTGACTTCAACTCAAAGAATTCTTATATCAAGATGGCATATCTTGGGAAAGCCTGTTCTGAACCCCTTCAAGTTCCTCCTTTGAAACTTCCTGAGAAGTTTCATATTCCAGAAGTTGAGTTGATAAATTGTTTCATAGCTCATTAAACCAGTCTCAGCCTTAGAATAAGTCATTTCAGTTAAACAGTGTGTCTCATTTTAGGAAGCAGTAATCCAGGTGGAATCTCAAATTTAGGCCTCTGGTGCAAGCAATCAGGCAGTTAATAAGAGGCATATCTATGGTAAAAATGGAAAAAGAAAAACAATGGTAAACAATTGAAGCATATGACCCTGGCTTCTGAGTTCTGAAGGCAGGTAGTCAAGATTTCTAACTGTCCAGCTTGAAGCATCTTCAGACAGAATGAAGGCAGGCAATGACAATCTGATAGATTTTCTTGGTTTGAATCTCTGGTGATCTTATGGAAACAGGCACAAAGACTATCCATATATGTGCTGTTATGATTTCTCTGAAGTTTATATTAAATTGTCTCTTATTAGTTTGCAAGACTTTGGGAAAAGGCCAATTTTAGTTCACAATGATTCCAAGGTAGAAGATGGAAGGAGAATAATTAGAAATGTTAGTTTGGAGAGTCATTGTCAGATATTGGAGGAAAGTAGAATTCAAAATCCACTCTAGTTTATAGGTAGAAACAAAAACTCAAAAGACAATGTGCCCTGGCTGGTGGCACAGTGGATAAGGCGCCAGGTCTCTGATTCAATTCCCAGCCAGGGCACATAACCAGGTTGCAAGCCAGGTCTCCAGCCAGGTCAATAGCTGGAGGCAGGTGAAGGCAACCATACATTGATGTCTCTCTCCCTCCCTGCCTCTCTCCCCTCCCCTATATCTAAAAATAATAAATAAAATCTTTTTTTTTTTTAATCAAAAAAAAAAAAAAAAAAAGACAATGGGTAGTTATCCTGGCACAGACCCACCTGATGTGGGCTCTCTGCTGATCACCCTGGGCTTGCCTCTTGCTTCAGCCCTTGCAATGGTCTTCCTGAAACAGCCAATCCACTTCAGAAGCTTTTCTGGTGAAAACCATGATGATGGGGAGGACCCTGAGATGACCCAAAGCCTGACTGTGCAACCAACCCCATTACCTATCCTGGAAGTGTAACTGTTAGTTCCCAAACTCAGAAAATTATCACCCTCAATGGTCCTCAGAAGGTAGAATTAACTGTGCAGAAAAAAATTCTGGCTTCTGTGTCAAAGTCCTATGTGTGAAACAAATTGGTAAATGAACCTATGAAGGTCTTTATGATATACCTGACATTTTTATTCCCCCTAGAGAGTTCCCCTCAGAGCCACTGCACAGCTATGTGCTTCCCTCCAGTGTCCCTTCAAAGAAGGCATCTACTTACTCTCTAACAGTGATGTTACCCCACCCAACCTGCAGCAGCCCAGCTGGAATTACCACAACCAGTGCATCCTAAGCAGTGGTGAAAATTAAGTGAACTGTTTCAAGGTTGATGTTGCTCTGAAGGGCATATGATGTGGCACTAGCTACAGCAGACCAAAGGGACATGAGAAGAGTCCCTCTTCCTCTGCCTTGCATTCACAGAGGCCAAATTCCAATTTTGTGTCAACCTCCAAGCCACTTTCTACAATGATGCCACTACGAATGCTGAAAATCATTTTGTTCCCCCTGCACTTGAGGCATAGACAAGCAGCCCTAACCTAAGGGAGGATGAGCTTGGCAATTGTTGATAGTCCAGGACATCTACCCAGCTGGCCATTTTACTTTTCTTCTTACCCCTATGCCTTCTTTCTAAGAGTTTAACTCATTTTCTGAACATTCAAGTAATAGGACCAACATGTTTTGTGACCTCCTTCCCACATAAAGACTGATCCAGTCTTATTTGCCTGAAGTACTTTGATTAGTTTCTCATTAAATGTTTTTCATTGACTTAAAAAAATGATAACACTTGAAACCAATGTCCACAAAGATATATTATTAAAACATAATTTTCTCTCTTTACCAATAAATTCAACCTAGTATTTGAATAAATACAAGAATAGCAATTGAGCCCTGGGCAGTGTGGCTCAGTTGATTGGAGCACTGTCCTGTAGACCAAAGGTTCATGGGTTAGATACCTGGTCAGGGGCATATTCCCATGTTGCAAGTTCAAGCCCTACTCAGGGTGTATACAAGAAAGCAACCAATCAATGTTTCTCTCCCATCAATGTCTCTCTCTCTCTCTCTCTCTCTCTCTCTCTCTCTCTCTCTCTCTTTTCTTTCTTTCTGAAAGCAATGAATAAATGTCCTCAGATGAGTATATTTAAAAAAACAAATAATAGTAATTGATCATATAGGCTCCTTCTTTTTTAAGATATCATTAAGTTATTTTTAGAGAGAGGGGAAGAGAAGTAAAGAAACATCAATGTGAGAGAGAAACATCAATCAGTTGCGTCTCTCACACCCCCAACCAGGGACCTGGCTTACAATGCAGACATGTGCCCTGAATGAGAATTAAGCCGGTAACCTTTTGGTTTGTAAGACAATGCCCAACCCACGGAGTTACACCAGTCAGGGCCATATACCCTCTTTCAAATCTGCTTTGCTGGATTTGATAAGGCAGCTCCAGGTTGAACTTTAAAGGACCTTTTGACAAGCCAAGACAAAGACTTGTCATAAGACTTTGCCTGCAATACCTACAGCTTTGGGTGAGTTCCTCTATTCTCAAGGTACCCAAGATTTCTTGAGTTTCCTGCACATGACTGGAAGTAACCTTCTAAACTTACATGGTAAAGCTACTGTACACCCTATAAGCAAAGCACCAGGCTGACATGTCCAAGGGGTTTTTAGCTTCCCTAAGTCAGTCTTAATTCCTTAAAGTTGTCTGATCATATCTAAATCTATACATGCTTCTCTCAAATACAATATTCCAGTTAAAGCCTTCATAATATAACCAGTTTCCAATTGTGACCCATTACAAGACCAGGTTCTTATTGAATTTATACAAATAACAATATTGTCATGAAAATAAGGATACTCATTAAGAGTTTTTGAATTTTGAATGTATCAAGTAGGAAAAAAAGATAAATCCTGCTCACAAGGGTATAATTAATCAAGTTGCTGTAAGTCATAGTTAATTTAAGAGAAAAGGTTTCCTTATGTCTGGGGAAAAAATGAAGAGCCAGAAATGCTTCAAACAAAAATTCATAAAAATTGTGACCATCCTCATCAGTTCATTTAGTCCCATGTAACTGACTTGTTCTTCTCAATCTAGTTTTCCCATTATTTCTCTCAACCTTACCTGGTAATTGATGGTGATAAAGTCTGTGATAATTCCAAGAGCTTTGCAAGATTTTTTCATGAAGGCTCTTATGGTTTGTCCAGCGAAATAAGTGTCTCAGTCACTAGAGACTGTGGAAGATATACCCCAAGTGGGGAACACATTCTCTAATGGTTTCTTTACCACTGTGAGAGCACCAACCTTGAGCAGGGGAAAGCTTCAATGCATAAAAAATATATATATACAACAACAAGGACATACTTATAAACCATACTAAGTGGAAGTTAAAAGAAACCTAGCTTAAATATGTTACAGTGGGTGAAGGATTGCAAAATTCAAAAATTGGGGTTTGCTAGGGAGCTGGAAAGAAACAAGTAGCCATCTTGGATTTCCCATAGCTCCAGCTATTCATTTAATTTACAGCCATTGCTCACCCATATTTGTTTCTCTAATCTAGGAGCAGACAGTTGCTCCTATAATAAGGGCAGTAGGATGATTAAAAGTCTGGCAACTCAAGGGTCAACTGCAGGAGCAAAATGAACTTCCTCTACATGTGCCACAATATTTTATTATATTTTGTTGCTGCTGCCTTTGGATGAAATAGACACGAGACAGATTAACAAAAGAAAATGACCAAATTTAACTATGTACATACAAATGGGCACCTCTGATATATGTAGGGTGTCTGCTTTTTAAAATTTAATTGATTGTGCTGTTACATTTGTCTCGATTTCTTTTCCCTTTGCCCCCCTCCACCCAACACTCCCATCCCTCCAGCAATCCCACCCTCCTTAGTTCATGTCCATAGGTCATGCATGTGAGTTCTTTGGCTTTACCTTTTCCTGTACTATTCTTAACATCTTCCTGTCTATTTTGCACCCACCAACTATGCTTCTTAATCCCTGCACCTTTCCCCCCTTTCTACTTTCTCATGTGTGTGTCCACTTGCACCTCAAATGGTTCTGTTACCAAAATTCCATCATACGTATATGGAATACGTATATCAACTTTTAGTCTATTTTTTCATTTAATACTTTAACAATCATTTCCTCATTTCATTAATAAAGTTTCATGAATATCATCTTTAATGACTGCATAATGGATCTGTATATAGAAACATTTCCCTACAGTTAGACATGTAAATTGTTTCCAATTTGAGAATTTTATAACTATTACTGCATTAATCTGATATAGTAACCTTGTTTTTCTGATATTTTGAGGGGCTCTAGTCCTATACATAGAATTTTTTTGCTTAAAAATTGTACCAACCTTTTTCTCAACAGCAAATAAGAGGGTTAAATATGTCACCATCACTAGCAATAAGTTACTCTTTTTTTAATCTTTGATTGAAAAGGCTATCTAACTGTAATTTTAAATTTTCTGTTTGGGAACCAATAAGTAAGTACTCAAATTTCTGAATGTTTTCGGACAAAATGCAGGGAGAACATATAAATTATTTTTGGAACTTAGGCTGAATATTCACCAGTGAAAATAAGAACTATGTTTTTGAAGTTTCCAAGAAAAGCATGCCCCTTGCTTCCTTGCTTACTAAGCATCCCCCAACCTCTGTTATTCTTCCTGCATCTACTTGGCTCCTTTGCGAATTGAACATAAGTGAACCTACTTCAAAATTATATCCTGACCACCCTCAACTTCAGATCTTTCCATCTTGATGCAAGGGAAAATGTCCTATTTTCTCATTGTTCCATTTAAAGGGCTCTACAAACTCACAAAAATACTGCATGTTACGTTAAATTTACACCAGCTACACTTTTGCTGATTTGGAGATTCACTGATAAGAGAATAAGCTGTTGGCCAGACAATCAAATCCTCTCTTGTGTCCCATCATGTTACCATATTCTAAACATCCACTCAGTGAGGCTCTCTATTGTGGCCAACAGCCAGCATTCCAGAAACTGAAGCCAACTTAAATGTTTCTTCAATCTATTCCAGATCTGGCCTGGGCTCAAGATCCTGGGAATAGGTATATAGCAGCTTGAGAATAATTAGGTACAGAAAAAAATATTTACTACATTAAACAAGGCTCTCATGTGGCAAGCTAACCAAACTATCCCTGGTCAGGAATATACAGTAATAACAAACTGTGCCTTCCCTCCCCCACATCCTCTTGTCCTACTACTGTTGAGTGACTGCATCTAATTCCATTTCTCAGCACTTTTTAAAGTTCTTCACAAACTGCTGACATAATACTTTATGCCAAGGTATTCTTGTTTATTCTGGAAATCTAAAACATTTTTTTTATTTTTATTATTATGCTTTCAGGGATGTTGATTTCTACAATATAGGAAATGTTAGGACCTTGTATGTCTGTAAAACCAAAACTGAAAACTATCTTGTTTTGGGTAGCATTAAAGCAGTCAAGAGATAAATTGGTCTCTAATAAAACCATTTTTTATTACCATAGGAACTCTCTCCAGTACACAAACAAAGATGCTCAAAGGGAATAAAATGAGTTGCATTGATACATGGCACCTCTAGTATATGTAAAAGAAAATGACATACAAATACATGAAATTCTAAAACAATTTCACAGGGAGAAATTTTAAAGTTTCCAAGGTTCTCAGTTTACAAAACCAATTTTTTAAAGTGGTAGTACATCAACAAAGCACCCCCCCACCCCCTGCTTAATCTTCATGGGAAAATATCTTTTTATAGAGTTTTGAGGGAGAGAGAGAAAGAAATATCAACATGAGAGAGAGAGACTGATCAGTTGCCACCTGTATGCGCCCCACCTGGGGATCAAATCCACAGCCTAGCTATGTGCCCTGACTGTGACTCAAACCTGCAAACTTTTGGTGCACAGGGCAATGCTCCAACCAACTGAGTCACCTGGTCAGGGCAACAAAGGTTTTAATATGTTGTTAAGATCTAGTCCAGTAACTAATGATTCTGAAAAAATTTAATCAAGATAGGACAATCTTTTTTCACAGTATTGTAAAAGACATTACCTTTCAGATGTTCCCACTTTATTTTTCAGAAGAGTTCAAAGAAATGGCTTTGACAGAGGTGGTTCTGAATGTTGGCAGACCATCACATCTAAGAGGAAAGTTGAAACAGGTGGAGGCAGTGACAGCAAAGAGCAAACGTAGGTCCAGAAGCCTGTAAGCAAAGTCAGGCTTTGCACACACAAGAGGCCTGCCTCACAAATGCCCTGAAAGAGAACAAGTTGAATGCTAAGCAACCTGCAGAAACTTCCTGGTTATCCTGCAGGAAGGACTTCTAATACACATAAACACTAAGCCAGGCTCTTCCAGAGACAATATGGAGAGGAGGTTAAATCATTTTTCTCTTGAAGAAGTAGTTTTAGAAACCCCTGGAAAAGAGAATATACTGACCTTAATTTAATTTATGAAATTGATCTAACTGTGAGGGAACCATAGACTCACTGAGTAGGCCACAAGGGACAGGTAATCAAAGTACCCACGTCAGTGTTTCCCAAAGGCCAGCCTGTGAAACACCTGTACCAGATTCACCTGGGAGGACATTCTCAGGCCATTCTATGGAGGCTTCTAATTCATTTAGAGAATGAGGTCCAAGTATCCCTGCTTTAAAGAAGAGCCACTGTTGGAAAAGCAACTTGGAAAGAAAGGGATGAATCAGACTGAATAGAGCTCAGAACTTAGGACTCAGGCCAAGCTGCTGCTTGGATGCAGGGATTCAGCAGACAGGAAGTCAAGTCAAGAAGCTGGCACACTGGTGTCCCAGTAAGAGGCTGGGACATGGCAACTAGTAGACAGGCAGGCCCACAGGGCCCAGCAGTTCCACCCAAAAGTCTGGAGGAAGGAGCGGTCACAACCATATGTCACGTTCAAAGGAAGATGCAAGTTCTAAAAGTTAACAGGCCCTTAGAAGGCTATCTAAGCAAAGACAGAGGCATAGAAGAGGCAAAGAGGTATGTGGAAGTGGGCAAAGCTGGAGTATGGTCATGAAAATAGAGCCTTGTTGTTGTATCTGAGATAGAACCAAGGGGAGTTAGTATTGGTTGAATGCCTTCTCTGTGGAACGTGCTTTTCTCAGGCTGTGTCATACTCCCTTCCCATGTGTTACCCTCACAACTGCTTAATCTCCACTTAACAGCTGAGGTGAATTTCAAAGGTGACCTTGGGCTGAGTTTTCTCTCTCTGGGCCACAACATCATCATCTTGAAAATGGGTAGAATAATTTTCACTCCAGAGTTTGGAAAAGGATAAAACATGGCACATGGTGATGTTTAAAAGAAATTTCATAGTTTCTAAAAGGAAATCCTAAACTTATATTGTACTATTTTGCATGATAACGTGTTCAAAAATCTGCCACAGTTTTCTCTAAGTTCCCTATCTAGCTCTTAAAGCTCTCTGTTAACCAAGCACACCCTCTGCCCCAACCGCGTTTCCCAGCTCTCCTCCGAGTTCCACACACCACGCAAGACAACCCAGCCTACTTCTCTCTATCCTCACAGTATCTACACAGCTATCCCCACTAGTATATCCTTCCCTTCCTCCTTCCTCGTATCAACAGCTAAACTGTATTGAGCACATACTCTGTGCTAGGCACTGTACTGAGTATTTTACCATTATTATTTCTTTCAAGGGTCACGGTAACCCTATCACGTAGGTACTATTCTTTTAACCCTTTCACCAATGAGTAGACTGAGGCTTTGGCAGAAGTAGTTTGCATAAGATCACATGTTTAGTAAATGGCAGAGTGATGCCTTGGGACTCTGGTTTAACCTATGGATTAGGCCCTTACTTCCCACCTGAGCTGCTCTGTCTGTGTTGCCCGAGCTGTCACTCAAGGCTGAACCTGAACCCCATTTCCTCCATGAAATGGAGGGCAGCTCTAGGCTTCACTAGATCAAAGGCAACACCAAAAATTGTATTTAAGTACATCAAAGTCTGGAAACCAAATAGAGAATCAGTGAGAACACTTCATTATCCCTTGCAAAATGTACCCTCAGGGGCCAATAGGGAACTAGTGAAACTCATTGAATACTTAACAGGAATCTTTTCTCAAGAAGGCATTAACTGAGCCTTGGCTTTGTTTACTTTTTAAGTTAGTCAGAAGCATGAAAACAAATAGTGACAAATGCTTTAGGAAAATTATTTTAACCTTCAGTTTTACCACCACTTTGAAGTGAAAAGGGTATTGAGGGCAAACAAAGCTAAGTTTGCCCAAGTTGTCCTCTCTGAATCTTTCCCATCCTCCTGTATGAGGGCCTCTTCACCCATTTCTGCAGCTCCAGCCTCTGCTGGGAGGAGTTCATGAGTTCTAGCCTCACACTCTCTGAGGATCGGCACCATTTATGCTACACTAACCCTAACTTTAAACTCAGTTTCAAAAGCTAAGATATAATAGATAAACATAGAGAGTGTATGTAATTATACATACCTGAATTGATCTATGTATCTGTGTCTATGTAGATCAATCTAGTGACCTATTGATATAGATGCAGCTGTATGCCAGTCACCTGGTAGGTAATTTGGAAGCTTAGCAAACATTTAAAAGGGCCTACTATGCAACCACCCTTTGTATTAGGCACTAGAAAAAAATTAGAATAAGATCTGGGTTTTGTCCCCATAGTTTACATTTAATATTATGCACCTGTTTATTCATTACAGTACTATTACTAATTTTTCTTTTAGATTTTATTTATTTATTTTCAGAGGGAGAGAGGGTAAGGAAAGGAGAAAGAGAGGGAAAGAAAGATCAACATGAGGGAGAAACATCAATGTGTGGTTGCCTCTCACATGACCTCAGCTAGGGACCCAGCCCACAACCTAGGCATGTGCCCTGACCAGGAATAGAACCAGCAACTTTTCTATTCACAGGCCCGCTCTCAATCCACTGAGCCAAATCAGCCAGGACTAAGTACTATTACTATTTTAAACAAAATAAAAAGAGAGAATAGGGACACCAAGAAAAATGAAATAATTTACTTCAGGCTATACAGAGAGTAAATGGTAGATGTCTCAGCACCCAAAAAACAAACACGTCTAGCCTCCATGTGCTAAGTCTCTCTACCATCTGGTCTCTCAGTTTGACCTTGTTTCTAGTGGTTCAGTCAGCTTATTGAGCCCTTAGCCAGATTTCTCTCCCAATTAACACTGTCACCCCCACTGCCCCCTTTTTTTTTTTTTTTTTTTGATTTCTGAATAGCTATTCTTTCATTTATTTTTAATTATATTTTATTGATTTTGCTGTTGCAGTTGTTTCCTTTTTTTTTTTTTTTCCATTTGCTCCCTTATATCCAGGACCCTCACTCCCTCCAGCAATCCCACTCCCCCACCTTAGTTCATGTCCATGAGTCATGCCTGTATGTTCTTTGGCTTCTCCTTTTCCTATACTATTGTTAACATCCCCCTGTTGATTTTGTACCTATATACTTCTTAATCCTTGCACCATTTCCCCATTCTTCTCCTTCCCCTCCCAGTTGATAACCCTCCAAATGTTCTCCATATCTATGATTCTGTTTCTATTCTGGTTATTTGCTTAGTTTGTTTTTAATTTTTTAAGTTGTGTTGTTGATAGTTGAGAGTTTGTTGTCATTTTAATGTTCATAGTTTTGATCTTCCTTTCCTTAAAAATGTCCCTTAATATTTTGTATAATAATGGCTTACTGATGATGAACTCCTTTTTGCTTTACATTGTCTGGGAAGCACTTTATCTGCCCTTCCATTCTAAATGATAGTTTTGCTGGATAGAATAATATAGGTTGTAGGTCCTTGCTTTTCATCATTTTGAATACTTCTTGCCAGTCCCTTCTTGCCTGCAGTTTCTTTTGAGAAATCAGCTGAAAGTCTTATGGGAAACCCTTTGTAGGTAACTCTTCTTTTCTCTTGCTGCCTTTAAGATTCTCTCTTTATCTTTAAACTTTGGCATTTTATTTTATTTTTTAAAGATTTTATGTATTACTTTTTGAGAGAGGGGAAGGGAGATAGGCAGAGAGGAAGCGAGACATCAATATACAGTTGCCTTTCACCTGCCTCCAGCTATGAACCTGGCTGGAGACCTGGCCTGCAACCTGGTTATGCACCCTGATTGGGAATCGAACCAGCGACCTTTGGGTTCACAGGTCGGTGCCTTATCCATTATGCCACAAGCCAGGGCTCTAAACTTTGGCTTTTTAATTATGATGTGTCCTGGTGTGGTCTTCTTTGGGTCTAACTTGTTTGAGACTCTCTATGTTTCCTGGTCTTTTACATCTATTTCCTTTGCCAAATTAGGGAAGTTTTGCTTCATTATTTTTTCATATAAGTTTTTGATATTTTGCTCTTCCTCTTCTCCTTCTAGCACCCCTATAATTTAGATGTTGGCTCATTTAAAGTTATCCCTGAGTTTCCTAAGCCTCTTCTCATTTTTTTCAATTCTTGTTTCTTCATTCTGTACTGGTTGATGATTTATTTCTTCCTTATATTCCAAACCATTGATTTGAACCCTGGCTTCCTTCCCTTCACCATTGGTTTAATGTCAATTTTCTTTCATTTAACTTAGCTTAGCCTTCATTTGTTCCGTTCCCTTATGTGTTTGTCATAATCTTGTCTGTTATGTCTGTGAGCATCATTATCACTAATGTTTTCAACTCTACATCTATTAGGTTGGCTATTGCCTGGACACTTAGTTCTCCCACTGGAACCTTAATCTACTCCCTCTTTTGGGCCATACTTCTCTGCCTCTTCAACTTGACCGGCTCCTGTGTCTTTCCGTGTCTTAGGTAGAGCTGTCACACCTAGTACTCGGTTAAGGGATGGAGCCTTTGTCAGTGCAGGGCAATCCATTTTACTATGCTATGGTGCTGTATTTGAGGGAGGGGTCTGAAAGGGATTAATGCCATTTGTTCAGCACTTGCCCCATTTTCTGGTACTTTTCCTGCTTTCTGTATGGGTCTGGCTCCCCTCTAGCTATTTCCCTGGACATGGTTCCCAGAGTGAGTGGGTTTGTGGACATTCTAGGACGGTGGTGGCCCTCTAAACAAACCAACCAAACTGACTCTGCTGAGAGACTGGCAGTTTCTTCTGCTGCCCCCACTCCTACTGGTTTTCATAGTCAGAAGCAATGAGGCTTTATTTTCCCCAGCACTGGAGCTATAAGCTGTGTAGCCTGGTCTAGGGCTGGGATCACTCCCCAGGTATTCCTCCAACTTCTATAATGTGTGACTTCCCTCTCTGCCAGCCACAGCCACTGTCTTGCTGCCACCACCCCACCCCTACCATTGCACCACATCCTCTCCATCCCTTCTCCACCCCTCCTCCGCCCCTCCTACCTGTCTGGATGAGTATCGCTTTTTTATATCTTTGTTCGTTGCACTTCCATGCAGCTCAATTTTCTGATAGTTATAGTTTTGAGGTAGTTGTAGTTCTTATTATTGTGGAGGGTGGTGAAGCGCATCTACCCATGCCTCCATCTTGACCAGAAGTCCTCTACAATAACCTTAAAGTTATTCTTAAACTCCCACACTCTGATGGGCAAGCTTCCCTAGGGATTAGAATATTCTGCTACACTCCAGGTGATATTCTATCCTTGAGACTATGCTCAAGGTGCTTCTTTTCCGATATCCTTATTCAAGGAGGAGCAGGCTATTATGCTATTTCCACTGGTCAGTCAGGATCCTTATTATTTCAATGGTGACCTCCCTGATGTTCCAGCCCCACCTGATGACCCCAGTTGCCTATCTCATTGCCCTCTGGATACCACCCTCTGCCTAGCAGCCCACATGCCCCCTCAGGCTTCCTAGGCCTGCCAGGGTGTGTTGTAGGTCTTTATCTCTTCAAGTATGCCCCATTCCAAGATGGTTAATCAATGCATGCCTGGCCATGCCCCACGCTCTAACAAAAAGTACCATCAATGCACGCAATCTTTCTGCAATACAGTCTGTAAAAGCAGATATAAAATGTCAGGAAGGAAAGGGGTTCTGCACCAAAGGAGAGAAGCCTGGCAGGCTGAAGGGAATGGTCTGAATCAACCTGTCTCTTTAACACACACACACACACACACACACACACACACACACACACACACACAAACTGTCCCTCTCTCATTCAAACATATAAATACATGTTTACTCTCCTCTCTCTGTCTCTCTAAGTCTTTCTCACAGGCCCTCTTGGAGCTATGGTTCTCTAGATCTAAAGAACAGAATCCCAGTGAAGGGCTCAGAGTGACTATGAGTCTAGCCATACTTAAGATTTAAGGCCCCTTACTTGCACTGGACTCTGAGGGTTCTGCATGATGTCGACAGGACCAGGCTCCAACAGGAAGCATTTTATGTAAGCATTTATGATAAATTGCCTAAAGGGGTCTCTGAAAAAAAAGATGACTCTTTAAAGATCCATGTTTTAATTTATTTTCTCATTCTAAATAAGTATTTATATTGGTATCTAAGTTTGTATGATACGTTTGTATTATGTTAAGAAAGCTCCCCAAATTGGATAAGCTATGGGTTCCACAAAGCCTAGATATGCCTCTGGGAGAAAAATACTGATACTGAAGAAGCAAAAAACAAACAAACAAAAGTGCTGAGCTCTAAAATGCCGGAAGTGGACTCTGAGGTGTCAGTCCATCAGGAGGAGCAATGGCAGTTAGGAGGGTTGACATATAGAGCCTGGGATCCAAGAATCTGGTTATAAGCAAACAAAGTGAGAAGGAGTCAAAGAATTGCCTACGTCATTGTATCTTGCTGTGAGAGTCCCCAGTTAGAGCAGAGAGCTATGTAAGAGCTGACTGAGGTAGGATGATCAGGGCAAGACAAGGTGTCAGGGACCCAACAAAAAACATTGGAGTTGGTGGTGGGGCTGTCTTCCAAGCAGAGGAAAGCAAGACACAAGGACAAGGGTGCCATGACACAGACTGGGCAGACATGGTGCAGGATGGGAGGGGAAAGCCTTGACTAGTGGATACAGAGGTTCTATCAACTCTCCCTATGACACTTCATCCCAATAGTTGAGGTGGGCACCGTATGCTCTTTTAAGCATCATTAGGAACTCCTCAGAGAGAATGTGGTTCTAAATTAGCAGGATTGAAGGAAGGCAGGCAATGATAGAAGAAAAATAAGCGGGAGAATCTCACCTATCAAATGGGGATAAGAATAACCTTTCTTAGATGATTTGATCAATGGTAAATATAAAATATGTAGCTTGATGCCTTATTTAAACCTGGAGAACCACTCAAGCTCTCTACACTATGGTCCCACTGTGGATATGGTCAAAAGGAAAAGAGTTAAAAGTCTCCTAGCATGATAGTTGCAAATTCATTCAAGGAATAACACGGTAAAGAAAGAATAGCTAATATTACTTTAAAATCGCTAACATAATACAAAAATGCAGCTTATGTGTTTACTTATTGATTCAACAAAATTCTTGATAAAATTTTTTCTGCTCAGTTGTTTCATGATTGGTTAGTTTTCCTTTATAGTAATAATATTAGTTTTCTTTATAGTAATGACTACCATTACTATATTTTCTTTTCTAAATTGATATTATACCATCACTCATGTTTCCTTGTGTTGTGGGAAAACTTAGTAATTTTTTTCTATTTCAACAGCTAACGAGGTGTCAGTGGCCCTTCCCCTGACTTCCCTTCAGCTCAGAATGTGGAACATCCTGTGAGTTGACCTGCTGGTACCTGTTCAAAGATAAGGTCTCCAGCCTCTGGTAACTCAGACACCCCACCCTCAGGGGAACACCTTGATTCCCTGTCTGCCAAGGTCTTTGGAAGTTATCTTTTCTCTACCTGAAAATCTAGATTCTAATTCTAAATCTATCTGATCACAAAAGACCAGGTCTCAGCCTTCCAATAGAGCTGCTTCAACCAAAGCAAGAGATAGAGGGTGAGTTGCCAGAAGACATCAGATGGGAGAGGCTGGGATTTTTATTTAGTTCAGGTGTGGACTCTTTTGCTCTTCTCTAGATGGAAAAAATATTTAATATTATTAAGAAAAAATTTCTACTAACTGCAGTCATGTTGAAAGCACTGATGGAAAATACTTTGCACTATGTTGCTTTCAGGGAAGAATATTCATCATTTTAAAGGGGGAAAGGGAATCCATCATAAATTCTCCCACCTACCCTAGCATCCACAGTCAAGAGAATTCATTTGGTTTTTCTTTATCTTTATGAC
This sequence comes from Noctilio leporinus, assembly GCA_004026585.1. Taxonomy (NCBI): domain Eukaryota; kingdom Metazoa; phylum Chordata; class Mammalia; order Chiroptera; family Noctilionidae; genus Noctilio; species Noctilio leporinus. The sequence goes on from PVIW01010824.1 coordinate 34,778, forward strand.
AAAATATTTTTGCCTGACCTCTCCACTTCCCCCCACTCTGGAGATTATATAACTAGAAGTGGTACTAAATTCTCAAGAGAAACAACAAAGGTGAAAACAGCCTAAATTTTAGAATCACCAGTTCCTGACTTAATTTTCAGTCTCTGGGTGTCTTCCTAACCTATATCCATAAGCCACAGAAAGATGTTTAAATCTCCTCATTCTTTTTTTTCATTGATAAGTTATATTTCTTTTTGAATGCTCTTTTTTATTTAAATAAGAATACATCACTTACCATAAAGAAGAACCTAAGAGTGAAAACATGGCTACCATCACAATGTATTTTTTTCTAATGTGATTTACAAATGCACAGGGGCATAAATAAGTCAAAATGAAAAGAGAATTATAAAGTATAAAATGAATCCAACTCATTAAAGTCAAATCATTTTTTCTCTAGTAAATGTTTGGTAGCACCTTAGAAATGTACATAACATGGAGAGCTTCAGAAATAAAACAGTGGTACAGAATTTAGCTTAGTGCTTTGAATTCGTATGTACCAAATAAACACTTACTAAACTTTTCACCAATAACTGTGATAACCAATACACATTTACATGTTAATTGAAGTCTGTGCAACTTCAACATAACAGCCTTAATTTAGTATTATAATGTTCCCACTGATTTGCTAAAATGATGCTGTCAAATCCTCCTTATTTATCTGGTTAATTTATCAATCCCACATTCCATTTCACATCTAAGCTAAGAAGGACATACACACATGATAAAAGTGAAAAGTGGGGACACCTGCAGATGCAGTTCAAAATCTAAGTCCATGACAGTGTGAGTGTGAACAAGGAAAGAACTCCTGCCCTGAACTCTCCAGGGACCAAGAATGCAACAGGCTACCTGGCAGCCAAGACCTTACCTTTGAAGGAATATACTGCTCTACAGTGATTCCTCCTGGCAACTCTACGTCCTGCTGTGGAGAAAACCCAATCAGGGCATTACCTGACAGTGCACATTGATTTTTACCCTAATAGGTATGGATGACCTGCCTCCTTCAGTGTACTGCAGAGAAAAGGCAACAGATATTCTTTTCACACCAGGCTAGTAGCTTAATCTATTACCTTACATGGTGACCAGGGAAACCTCTGATTAATAGAGTTCAGCCAGTTGGGAATCTGGTTGGAGAGGTAGGGAAAACTGTTGCAGTGTTTCACAAATGATGCTGCTCAGAGATACCAGGAAAAGAGCATTAAGGGGGAAAAAATCGGTACAGATAAATTATGAGTAGAGGGGAATGTTTCTAAGTACTCACACAATAAGCAGACTTCTCTGCCTACTCTCTTGACATGTTTTAGTGATTGGCTTTGAAGTTGGCATAATTTTTATTCTGAGTTTCTTAGACCTCTGACAGTAAGACTGGCTGCTTTTAGAAGGAGAACTGGTCCTGCTAGCTTTGAGTGATTTCAGCCTTAATTTTAACTAACAAGGAACATGTTCCAAAATGCAGTCTGAAAGAGAAAACTCCTTACCATGAGCCACAGGACCTGGTGCTGGCCCACTTTCACCAGCAACAATCATATTGTCATCTTCCAATCTCTCCATCTGCAAAATGGCATTGATAGGCTTTTCAGTGCCATATCCAAAGGGAGTAATGAGGGCAAATAATTTAAGAGAGTTCAAATAAGTTTTAATTATTTGGATGAGAAGCAAATGAGATTGTTAATATAGACAGGAGGCATAGAGAGTGTGGCAGAAATTGGGGTCAATTAGTCAAAAAATTACTGCACAACTACTGCCACCTCCCACAAAGAAGGGGAAACAATACACACATTTACCATTGCTTATCTCATTAATTTAAGTACAGTAAATCCTTCCTTAACACTCCATAGTTTCTTGGAACTGAAGCAAAACGAGTATAACATAGACATTTTTACTATAGGCTAACTGATGTAAACAAGAGTTAACTTTCTAAGGCACCTCATCAAGGTTATAATAAAATGACTTCGAAAACAATTGCATTATTCCAAGACCCACTGTATTTTAGATAAAAACAAAATTTTGGCTATCTGAATTACCTAGATAGTTTCATTAAAAATATCAATTTCACATTGTCAGGGATAACCTCAATAGGATATATTCTCTTCTTTAGGGAATGAGATCCTGGACCTAAAATTATTCCTTTCCCTTCAAATTTAATTTGAAGATTTAAATTAAAGAAGAAAAATTATTCTGTGTTCACCCACATGCAAACAAGATTTTAGAAGACCATCAGAGCTATCTGAAATTTAGCTAGAAAGTTAAGATTCAGTATCTTCCTGAAAGTGTGTCTTTAACACATTTCTCTAGGATGACAGACTGAACCCCAGAAATGTCTAAGTGACTCTCACAAAGCATGACAATTTAATCCCATGGTTGTGCTGCCAGAAGATGTACATCAAGATCACATTAGTCCTGGCAGGTATGCCAGCCCAGGAACAGAAAAGTCACCAGTTAAATTCTCATCAGGGCACATGCCTGGTTGCAGGCCAGCTCCCTAGTTGTGGGTATGTGAGAGGCAAACAATTGATATATCTATGGCACATCTATGTTTCTCACTCTCTTTCCCCTTCCCTTCTCTAAAAATAAATAGATAAAATCTTTTTTTTTTAAAATCGCATCACATTGCAATACCTTTGGCTTAGAAAAGCTTTGGGGTATTTTACTGTGTTCATCGCTCTAATTTCTGGAAAGAATTCGTGAAAGTTCTTCCCAAACCATTAAGTGAACAAGAGAATACACCAACTTTGTTCATTCAATTTAAATATTATTCCAAGGGAAAAGGTGTCTTGCTCTTCAATTCCAGCATTTAAATCTACATTAGTGATTTTGAAACCTGAGGGCAACCAAGTCCAGGGTTCCTGCTGCCTGTCAAAAATGAGAGACAGGGATTGCATTATAATTGTGCTTTTATTAATATCAGAGGCCAGCAGCCTGAAAAGGTGGCAGGTAAAAACCCTAACATCCACCTTACCTTTGAAACCAGAAAAGCTGGTGTTGGTACTGCCTGTCATCTACCAGACCCAATAAACAGAGATAGAGACTGAATCTTTATGGGCACTTTATTCTGATGATCAGCCATCTGAGGAGATGGCAGGTTTGTTCCCCAACAGACCATCTTAAATTCCATTTTAAACCAATCCTTTTCATAAGAAGAAAAGTGTAGGTAAGGGGTTTGAAATTCAGGGAATACGTTAATCAGATAAAAGCTGCAGCATCCTCTCATCTTTGTCCTGGGCTACAATCATCTCACCCTGGAGTGTAATGGCTCGGATACCATCTTTATTGCTTGCAATCCTTCTAAGGCACAATGGTGGAACTGCTTATGGTTTCTTGGAATCAAGGTGCATCATGTCTTCAGTTCCTCAATCAACAGCTTGTGACATACATTAATTACTAAGCTTATTAGCTATTACCTGAAGCTAAAATGTTTCCAACATTTGAGTCCCCCATCACATTGAGCTTTCAGAAGCAAGTTAGTACAGGGAAAATATGGGAATTTGGAAGGGGAATTTTGAGAGGGAGCACAGACATGCTGTATCTCTTGGGAGTAAGGGGAGAGGGAACTGAAAGGGGTGTCAGGCAGCTTCTTGCCAAGCTCACTCCTTTTGTTCCAGTGTTATCTCTCCCTTTGTGTTAGCATCCTCCTCTTCCCCAGATGCTTTGGTTTATGGCAAGGGAAGCTACTATCCTCTGGTTAGGGAGGAGAAGTATAAACCAGTTGCTCTCAAGTGTCCTTTGTTAGGGGATACAAGGTCTTGCAATTTACCAGCTGTCTGTAAATTGCTTAAACTGTTTGGCCTTGTTTTCTTGTCTCAGTTTCCCCATTCCATTGGCCCAGGAATTTTCCTAGGTTCTTACTCTTCTTTCCCAATTTTTCAAAGACATTTGCTACATATGCCTGGAAGACTGCACTTTTCAATTTATAAGACTAATTCACCTTCAACTATTTTTTATAACTCAGGACTATCATCTAGCATGACAACCTCCTTATCTTTGTTCAAGTGGGAAATTTTCCTGTATTCTTCCAAGTTCCCTCTGGCTGGTCTAATAATCAAATTGACATAAGAAAGATTAGCAGAAAGAAAATATATTAAAATTCAATAGCATATGTAACACCTATACGCACGAAAGAGACCCAGGAACACTGAGTAACTTGTGAAAATGGCAGAAGCCATCACCTTAAATACCACCTTCAGCTGAAGACACAAGAGGATATTGTGAGTGAGAGTCAGTTATGCAAGTTTACACAATAATCAAGTAATAAGGTTGTTGTGCAGATTTCAGTTCTTGCCTTCTCCAGCTATGAGTTTCCTTTAGCCTGTTAATCTGCCTTATGTTAATTTAATTATTAGTTCAGCCAGAAAACTTTAGAAAGAGGGAAAAAAGTTATTTTTCATATCCCCTTACCAAGCTTCAGTGAGCTAAGCCAGAGAGAAATCCTTTACAAATGAAGGTTTCTCTTATAAATATATGTAGAAAAGAGTAACTTAGGCTTAATTTTCAGAGTTTTTTCCATGCCTGCTGTTTCCTAAAAATTAAACAGCTTAAAATAATCCTTATGCCAAAGAGAGGTAGTTTGGGGTGGTAAATTATGTTCCCCTACATCTTCATAAAATATTTAATTTTAATAATGCATGATAATGCATGATAATTATTGAGAATTTTACTTCAAAATCCATTATTTATGTTACATTTGTATAGTAAATAGCTTTGGGTGAAAAACAGGCAGCACTCCATATTTATGACTACAAGATGTTACATGTAACTTTCTGAGCATAACCTAGTTACCTGGGGGAAAAAAATATGCTACTTCTAGAAGATTCTTGTTAAAAATAACACATTCAGGAGAAACTGACTTAAGAAATATAGCAGTGTATTGTTACTAGACCAAAGGGGTCCGTTTGCCTGCGTGCATCAGAGCCCAGTAAGATACAAACAGAAATTTGCAGAAAAGAAATTAAGGATTTAATTTCAGGAAGTGGTTCATGATTGAAGATACAGGTGAGCTAATGCTCAAAAACCTGACTCCTTGACATCTTCCAGGGATGGATTACACAGGGGAAAAATCATTTATCATGGTAGCTAAGGGAGTTACAGTCATGGTCAGGGTCCTGGTCTCTACTGACAGATCAGTGCTAGGATAGGTGGTAGCTGATCAGTGCACCTGGTCCTGATGTCGGCCATGGGTTATTGCTTCATCTGAATTCCCCACTTTTCTGGGACAAGAGCTAAAACATAATTTAGACCTAAATGTTACTGACCAAACAAGAGACTTTGTTCCTAAGATTATTTGATGCTGCCCAGAACCTCTTAGTCCTGAGGGTTTAGTGATAAAGAAAGTAGTCATTCAAGGGAGAAGGTGGCAGGTGAGTCAGGGTGCTGCATGAGGCCAGTTTGAATAAAAAGAAAAGAAAGGAGAAAAGCTCATATTAAAGAAATGAAGTTTGACGATCTCCAAGATGGCGACAGAGTAGAGAGCAGTGCTGATGGTGTTCTCGAGTACCAAAGCAGCTAGAGGACAGGATAAGGAGCATGAGACGGCTTCAGGACCCTAGGGATTGGAACGGACAGCATCTGGACACAGGGGAACAGAGCCCAGAGGCAGAGGAGGCCAGCAGGACAGTAGGTGAGGCGTTCCTGACCGACCAGCCGGCAGGCCGAGGTCGGCTCTGCCCAGAGGGGCGCATTTGACTGGGGCCAGTTCCAGGCTCGCTGGTGACTGGAAGTCTCAACAGAGAAGTGCAGGCAGCGAGGGCGAATGCCGTAGGTAACCCGGAATTGAACTCTTGCAGGGGAGGGACTGTGTGAGAAACTCACTCCGGCAACAGGGAGAGGAGGCTCCGTGCGCGTGCGGGGCTAGAGGCGGAGGAGAAGAGTCCTGCGGGAAGCCGGAGCGGGGGAGCGGGAAGTGCACCGGCCGGGGCGGCGAGAGGGCCGAAAACAGAGCTGCTGGGCCACTGGGGAAACAGCAGCTAGAAGCCCCTGCGAGGGGGGAGGCCCAGCCCTGCGCAACCACACAGGTCCCCAGGCTCCGCGGGAAACTCCAGGCGGCGAGCCTGCGAGTCGGGAACTAGTGGCGGGAGACCTGCCATTGCCGGAGACAAAGGCCGCACCGCCCGCGCCTGGGAGGGGCTCATCACAGAGGCCTCGTAAAGGACTCCGCAGAGAGCTGATTGGCTTGGGGGCGTGGTGCCCGCCCCGGAAGGGCGGGACAGTGTAGGCGGACCCCGGACAGTGTTGACTGACAGGCCCGGCCTCCTCCTGGAACTGCGGGGGCGGGGCCAGTCGTCACAGGGACCAGCGAAATTGCGGGCTGCCCTGCAGAAGTGCTGGGGGCGCGTCCTGGGTGGTAACCTCCACCAGGAGTGGGAGGGGGCTCCCTGCGGGCTCCAGAACTCCGACAGCCCTAACACCCAGCCAGGCTGCTGAAGTCCCAGCATACCTGGGGGCAGACACTCAGAATCAGCCCTACTGTGACAATCAGAGGCCCTGCCACGCACCAAGACCGGCTAGAATATAGACTATAGACTGCAAAGTCCTGACCAAGAAAAAGAGGCAGCATCAGGAAAGGGATTGCTGCCAATCTCAAGCACCTGAATTATACCGAGAGCAATATGAACTATTAAGCCCCAACATATCCTTTGCAAAAGTTACTCCTCACATATTCTTAATCCCCCCTATACCTCAATCCACCTAAATACCCAAGACCCTCCCCTACTCTCGAATTAAA
>PVIW01010825.1:0-10127 GCA_004026585.1 Noctilio leporinus
CATCCAATGGAGTAAAAACAGTCTCTTCAACAAATGGTTTTGGGAGAACTGGACAGCAACATGCAAAAAGATAAAACTAGACCACCAACTTACACCATACACCAAAATAAACTCAAGATGGATAAAGGATTTAAACATAAGCAGTGCCACCATAAAGGTCCTGGAGAAAAATATAGGCAGTAAACTTTTGGATATCCTATGGAAAAATATGTTTACTGATACTTCACCAAGGGCAAAGAATACCAAAGAACGAATCAACAAATGGGACTATATCAAATTGAAAAGTTTCTGTTCAGCTAAAGAAAATATCAGCAAAATTCAAAGGGAACCAACTGTATGGGAACACATAATTGCCCTTGATACCTCAGACAAGGGTCTGATCTCCAAAATATATAAAGAACTAATGTGACTGAACACCAGGGAGACAGACAGCCCAAATAAAAAATGGGCAAAGGACCTGAACAGACAACTCACTGAGGAAGATATACAAAGGGCCCAGAGGCATATGAAAGAATGCTCAACATCACTAGTCATCAGAGAGATGCAAATTAAAACTGCATTAAGATACCACCTCACATCTGTCAGAATGGCAATCATCAGCAAATAAAAAAACAGCAAGTGTTGGCGAGGTTGCGGGGCAAAGGGAACCCTCGTGCACTGTTGGTGGTAATGTAGGCTGGTGCAGCCACTTGGAAAACAGTATGGGGTTTCCTTAAACAACTAACAATGGAACTGCCTTTTGATCCAGCCATTCCACCACTTGGACTATACCCAAAGAATCCTGAAACACCAATTCATAAGAACCTATGCACACCTATGTTCATAGCGGCACTATTTACAATAGCCAAGTGCTGGAAACAGCAGCCTAGGTGCCCATCAGTGGATGATTGGATCAAAAAACTTTGGTTCATTTACACAATGGAATTCTATATAGCAGAAAGAAAGAAGGAACTTGTACCCTTTGCAACAACATGGATGGAACTGGAGAGTATTATGCTTAGTGAAATAAGCCAGTCAGTGAAGGACAAATATCAGATGATCTCACCCATTACGAGACAATAATGAGCAAAACTAACAACAAGCTAAACAGAACCAAGTATACGAATACAAGGAATAGGCCTTCAGTGGTCAGGGGGAACGGGGTTGGGGGGAGGGGGGAGTCAGAGGCAAAGAAGGGGAGCAGCTTAGACAAGAACCTAGTATAAAGGAACCATGGACATGGACAACAGGTGGGATTGACTTTGGGGGCAATGGGTGGGTGGGGAGGGGACAGAGGGGAGCAAAAAGGTGATGGATGTAATACAACAACAATAAAATTAAAAAAAGATAAAAAAATAAAAATAAAATTAAAAAAAGAGTTGGGCCATAGAACAGCATGAGTACAGAGTCAAGGTCAAAGCTTAAGACCATAGCACCACCATAGATGACAGCTGATCATTGAACAAGTTTAATCAATATGCAAAGAATACAAACAACCCCCAGGAAGTGTGACTTTTCTAATTCCTTTAACAGGAGTGGGAGGCAGTGGCATGTACATCAATCTAGCTCTAATCTTAATTCTTCCAACAACAGAAGTTTTCAATTAATTTCTTTGATCCTTATTTTTTCCTATGAAATGAGAGAATTAGATGGCTCTCCATGGTGCATTTTATATTTTTATTCATAGTTTTATTTAGCATACAAGAACTACTATCACAAATGGTATACAGCACAGGAACAGATTGCTTTGCAAAGGAATTCTCAATTAAATGAAATAATTTTTAACATTAGAATCAGTCAAATTTTCCAATTAATTTGCTGAATGACATGATTTTCAAAATTTTACTTTAAACACAATTTCTGGAAAATCCATATACTAGACACATGGAAATATGAAGACACATGGGAAAATTTGCAGGAAAGCTAGGCCAGGTGGCCAGATGTCTTGCACATGCAGGTCTTATTTTTCCATTTTATTGATGAGAAAACTGAGGTTCAGAGGTGAAGTGCTCATTAGATCAAGAGCACAAAGCTAATTAAGTAGCAGATGTCATCTCTTGACCATCAGCAAGACAGTACTAGCATTGCCCATTAAAAATTCCTGGTTAAGACACTCATGTGAAATGTCTACACCACAGACATCTTCACTTGCCCATGCAAAAACTACCAACACACAAACCAGTCTCCATCCACTTCCCTATAATCAATTTGAGTATTATGTAGATATTCTTTCTGATTTATCACATCAAGAGAGCTATATATGGTAATTATATCTTTGACCTATATACCTTCTCCTATTTATATTTGTGACATTAATGATTTTGAGGTAGGACACTCCTGGATTTTCAGCGACATTAGCACCTGGTGGTGTCCTCTCCAACTCCTAATCCCTAATCCCTTCATGAAGCCTCCTCATCAATGGCATGGAGGACAGATGTTATTCCTTCTCAAACTGGGAGGAACTCCTTCCTGATTCTAACTCTGCTAGATGAAAGATTAGCACAGCCACTTCTGGACTGTCCAAGTGCCAAGATCTTGCATTCTCTTACTATGAACATCTTTTCCTCTTTTCCTTAGAGGAAATATTTAAGTAACAAGCTAAACCTGGACCCTAGCTTATTACTTAAATGTTGTTCTCCCAACATATCAAAATCTTTTGTCAATCTCAGCAGACGACCTTACTTCATAAAAAAGACTGAGACCATTTCATGAATTTTCTTTGGGGGCTTACAATATGTTTCCATATTTTGATGTACTCTTGCTCTGCTCCAAATTCACAAACAAAAACATGTTTTCTGTAAAGAGGGGGGACCCACTTTAGTCATTTTTTATCTCATGACACTTAGAATGAAGTGGCCCTGAAGTACAGTTTTTGAAAGCATAATATAACCCAGAAGTAATTTCTATTCTCTACATATTATATGTAGTAGAAGGGAAGATACACTGGTATTCACAAATATGCTTTGCTTTACTAAAATTTAACACTAAATTTATTCTGTATTCACTTCCCAAATATCTAAGAACTACCATAGGAGGAAATAGCCATGAAAAAAGTTTTGTGATAAAAGCATACTGGCATGATTTTGAATTTATCCTAGATAACCCACAATTAAATAATGATCTTTGAGAGCATCAAAAGCTGTTGTCTCTGCTTTCTTGTCTGTCTTTTCTTATATCCATCTCTCACTTTCTAGTAATCTTTTCCCCATCTTTGCTTAGCATGTGTGTTGTGTTGTATGTCTGTTTACTAAGTATTTTGAGCACCTGCTATGTGCCAGACACTGCCCTACTTTAACTAGAACAATGATATTTAACATTCTCTAATGCAAGAAATTCTTGTTTCGTAATTCAAAGGCCATTTGACTCTGGATGAAAAAAATTGATTTTTCCAAACAACAATTTCATGAGGATTAGAAGAAAAATAGAGAATTAAATGATCATTCAGTGGGTTTCCATTTTAGCCAGCAGTATGTTATACTACTGTATATACCCTATTCTAGATACATTCTTTAAAAAATGGCTACCATCTACTCATCTTCAGATATATTAAAGGAAGAACTAAGTTGACTACAGCAATTTTAAAATCAAAATGTTTTTTCATTCTTGCTCCACAAGACAAATTAGATTTGCAATCATCCAGACCTCAAATCTATTTGCTCTTTAATAATTTAAGCACTGAAAGGTCAAGCAGCTCTTTTCTATTCCGCTTTATCAAAGTCCAAGTGCTAATGGAAAATAGCTAAATTCTATCTGCTGACCAATTGCCACACATTGCTGTCTCCTCGATGGAAATTTACACATTATTGGCACCCAGGTCAAAGGTACCCTGCCAGAACTGTATGGCTAATATATTTTTCATTTGTTCAAATAACATTATTTCATTAATGAATTTTATATTATCTTTCTAACCACAATTGTAATTTCAAAAGTGGCTCTGAAAATCTTGTTTGAATATTTTTTCTTAAAAGAGTTTAAAAAATCCTCAAGAAAGGAAAACCAACCAGAATTTTCTAGCTTAGTGTGCTGAATTAAAATTCTATTGTATTTTTAGGTCCTGTCTGGTGGCTCAGTGGATAGTTGCTGGCCTGTGAACCCAAGGGTCACTGATTTGATTCCCCAGACAGAGCACATAACCAGGTTGCAAGCCAGGTCTCCAGCCAGGTCCGTAGCTGGAGGCAGGTGAAAGGCAACCATACATTGATGTTTCCCTCCCTTTCTTCCTTCTTCCCTGCCCTCCTCTCTAAAAATAATGAAGAAAATCTTTAAACAAATAAAGAAAATTCCATTGTGCTTTTAATGTATGACTTATCCCCCCCCCCCCTCCTTTTTAAATTAAAAGTCACACCATTCCTATCCTTGTTTCACCATTCTGGAATTTAGAGGAACATAAATCTTCCTATGGCATTTGCAATAAAGAGGCACACTCCATAGTAAAGATGAATCAGCTAAAATGTGACATCACTATATCACAACTTTCTTATGGAATTAAATTTAACTTAAAATTTAATTTATGCCATGATTTTCTACAATAAAACTCTCAGGCTTTTTACAAGGTGGAAAAGAAGTCTGCATTTATATAGAATAGTTCATGATGTATAATCCAGAAGAGAACATCTTAACCTCTTTCATGTACTTTGTTAAACTTGAAAGTCCAAAAGTGATAAAATGTTTTTGGTCTTTTCAAACTTTGAAGACTTTGAGGTAAAGCCTGTGGCAGATTTGAAGCTGACTTAAATTTTTTTGTCCTAATTCATTTCCAGATTAAACCCTTAGTTGTATGTCCATTTTCTTATCTATTTATTCTAGTCTTAGCAGCATAAACTATCAGAGGGTTATCCACATGGATAACAGAAGAAAGAGAGGAGAAAGGGAAAAAAGTAATGATCCATTTCATTGTTGCTTTGAAGTTGGTACTTCTAATCATTTTAAGGACTTAGAATATTGTTCGTTTAATGGTGCCTAATAGTGATCTTTAACTTGATCTGCAATTTTTGGTAAAAACCATCTATTCTAAATGTATAAAAAACAGAGATTAGTGTTAATATCTTCCTGAAGATTAATATTTAGGGACAAAAATAAATGAAAGTATAAATTATATGGGAAGCATGTAAAATACATATATATATTATTAAAGTTTATTGACATGTAACAACACAGAATTTATTTTCTTGTTTTTTGTTCAGTCATACCCTTTTCCTGAACTCATCAGCATTTCCTGAAAGGACACCCTATTAATACATATAACCTGGTATAATTGAAATAATTTTTTAAAGTTTTGCCTCTAGATTATAGTTAGAAAAACAACAGTGTGGTGATTGTTGGGGATGGGGTTGGGGCTAAAGGGTTCTAAATGGTAATGGAAAAAAATACAATAAAAAATTTAAAAATGTTAGTTCAATATGTTCAATATGCTTGTCATCGTAACTATGACTTCCTCAGAGCCCTTCTTGTTAACACTGGTACTGAGAGGTGCTGACCTAACACAGTCCTGTTCATTGAATCATAAACGAGGACTGATAACTAGTTTTATACAGGCAATGGGCCCTTCACAGCATACACATCATAAATAGATATGTGGGATTGAATATTCTACATTTGCAACTGTAAATGCTCTTTGTCCTTTGTTCTAGATAAGGTTAGCCAAAAATTGCTGTGGAACATTTGCAGGGCACCACCATATAGTTTATGTTTTCTCAGTCATAATTCAGTACAAGGAGCTTGCCTACCATCTGTAAGTCACTATTGTTATGTGCGCTTGTACACATGTATGTGCATGCATGTGTGTGTACATATGAAGTATGCTTGAGAATGTAGGCCAATATCCTGCTGCTCTGGTAGTTAGTGTTAAAATCTGATACTAATACTTCAACAATTACAGCTGAAAGGTTAGGTGAGAAATATGAACTCAATTACAGCTCTATACTGTGAACAAAGGACAGGAAGAAAAATTCATTTAGTTATGGATGTTTGGGATAATAAAAGAACAACTAGGACATTAGACTCAGGCTGAGAAACTCTGTACAAGGCCACCTGCTATTAATTTTCACAACAGGCACCAGATTTCTAGTAAGTTAGTCCTAGATGGAACATCTTTAAGAGTGATTTCTCCCCTTTTTTCTTTGCATATTTTATTTCACTCATTATAATTTAATCATCATTATTTCATAACAAACATGCCTATAAAAATTATAATTCAAGGTCAGCTACTATTATGAAAACATTTTCTCTTAAATAGCTCTAGTGATTTGAATAAAAAGAGAAACTGAACACTATGAAAGCCACATTAAATATCTTTATTATGCTCATATTGTATTCAATTCAGAATCTTTCAGTTCTTACAGGCAGTGGCACTGCAGGCTATGTGAGCTAAAATGCAAATGCCACCATCCAAGAGGCAGGTGCACTAAAGCAGGTGTTGCGGAGAGAACACTGAACCAGGAGTCACATACCACAGGCATTTGGTTCCAGCTTGGCCACTAAATCATTGACTGACCTCTAAGGTCCTTTTCAGGTCTAACATTTTATAACGCCTGGTATGAGATCAGGCAAGTTTTAAGATCAACAAACAAAAATTATTTTATTCACATTTCCTCCATCGTTCCATTCTACAACAGGTAATTTATCAGGTACGAAGCCCTATGTCAGGCACAGGGAAGAATAAAAAGAGGAACTAGGCACAGACAATTATGGTCTTTGAAAAGCCCACCCTAAGGATGTTAAAAACAGGTCATTCCAAAAAGAACTACTACGATAAGGATCTTATAAGGGGCTTTACAAAGTGTAAGAAAACACAGGGAGGAGTGTCAAGATCTATGTCAAAATCTCTTGAAGCATCTGCTTTATTGAGTCATCTGTCCTGAACTTAGTGCCTAAACTTTCCTACTGCTAGTAACATCTGAAAGCTGCTCATGCACTGCCTACAGCCACCAATTTTCTCCTCAAATTAAAGATGTCTTTAGATTCCCAATGCAGCCTCCACTGACTCCAATGACTTATGCAAACAAAACCCCTCCAAGTTCCCATAAGTTTTTCCCATAAGGCTCACTAAAATAGCTGAGCCTCCAAGAACCCATGAGCATGCTTTATCAATAGTACATGGGTGGGGCACAGCTCAGGTACCCAAGAAAATTTTGGGGGCATGCCCAAGAGTCCCCTGAATGACTCTAAGAGGAACCCTAGACTGGCAAGGTTTTCTACATAGTTTCCATACTGTCCAGCCACTGGCAAAACCGTAAGGAAGGGCATGACAACTAGGGTGAGTTGTCTTGACTCCCACTGTCATGAGCCTGAGGTGAGGAGCAAGAACAGAGGCCTCAATGCAGAGTCCTGGCCTCTGTTCCCCAATATATTCCACCAAATTTCTGCCTGGTAAATTGAGAACTAGTCTTTCTACTTTGTGTAACAATCACTCCTCCATACAAAGATCCACAATTTCTCAATCTTAGCATTTCATTTGCCATCCATTGTAATTAAGGTAAAATCAAAATACTGCAGATGTGTTTTATTTTTCAGAAGTGGTGGTGGTGGTAGCATTTGGCCATTTCCTGCTGTCCCCATCCACAGGCACCCTCCCTGACTGGCTTTCTCCACAGACATACTGGCATCTGGAGTAGGAGGGCCTGTGCTCACTGCGAACTTGCGCTGGAGGCCCTGGGAATGAGACTGACAATTTGACCTTACACATGGAATCCTTCAGAGGATACTATGTTGAAAAAAAATTGTTTTTTTGTTTTTATTTTTGAAAAATCAGGGAAGAAAAGCTATATACTATATTTTCATGCACAAAAGCAAGATTGAAATGGAGTCTGAAGAATAGTTAAATTAAATTTCATTGTATAAAAGCTCAACTACATCTACTCTATTATTATTATCTTCCCTTGCTATTTTTAAAGCTTCTTTTGAAGGGTCCTGAAGAACAAACTTAGTTTCCAAAATGAAATTTCAAAGAGATGACTGACATTATCATCCTAGAAGCAACATTAATAAAAATATTCTTCATTTCTTAGCAGTAAAGGAATCATAATATCATTTTTAATGCAATAAAGTTCACCTAAAATCAGATGGGAGAGGGGTGGTAGTGGTGGTAATAAAAAAATCAGCACCATTGTAGCAATTCAGCTATAATAAGTAATTTATAAAAAATGCAAGTCTATGTAATAATATAAAACTGAAGTTTCACCACTGGAGGACATTTTGATTTTTGTGATTATGTGTACCCCCAATAAAAAAAAGGAAAAATTTTAGGTTGGAAGGGAGATATTCAGAACTCTTTTCCTTAAGCA
The DNA here is from genome assembly GCA_004026585.1 of Noctilio leporinus. Taxonomy (NCBI): domain Eukaryota; kingdom Metazoa; phylum Chordata; class Mammalia; order Chiroptera; family Noctilionidae; genus Noctilio; species Noctilio leporinus. The sequence continues at coordinate 8,262 of PVIW01010825.1, forward strand.
ATGTTATCCATGGATAGAACCTTTCCAAAAGGTTAAAGAACTATAACAAAGGAACAATTAGCCCAAAAGATAGAAGAGGCTCCTATAGTTTGCATTTCTTCAATAAGTAAGAGTGGACAACTAATAAGCATTTCAAAACAATTAGTTTTATCTTTCTTGACTCTCTGAAGACAATTTAAAAGGGTGAAACAAACAAGAACATTCATATCAATAACAAGAAGGCTGATTAATTTGATTAAACAATCCAATATACTAAAATAACTTTCTTTAATCCAAGTTCATCAAGTACTCAAAATTTTCCCATACAGTTGGTTCCCTTTGAATTTTGCTGATATTTTCTTTAGCTGAACAGAAACTTTTCAATTTGATATAGTCCCATTTGTTCATTTATTTTTTGATTTCCTTTGCCCTTGGTGAAGTATCAGTAAACATATTTCTGCGTAGGATAACAAAAAGTTTACTGCCTACATTTTTCTCTAGGACCTTTATGGTGGCACTGCTTATGTTTAAATCTTTTATCCATCTTGAGTTTATTCTGGTGTATGGTGTAAGTTGGTGGTCTAGTTTTATCTTTTTGCATGTTGCTGTCCAGTTCTCCCAAAACCATTTGTTGAAGAGACTGTTTTTACTCCATTTGATGTTCCTTCCACCTTTGTAGAATATTAGTTGACCATAGAGTCCTAGCTTAATTTCTTGGCTCTATCCATTGATCTATATATCTATTCTTATGCCAGTACCAGGCTGTTTTGATGACAGTAGCCTTGTAGTATTGTTTGATTTCCAGTATTGTGAGTCCTCCTACCTTGTTCTTCTTTCTCAAGATTGTGGTGGCTATTCGTGGGTGGTTTTTGGCTCCATATAAATTTTTGAAGTATTTTTTCTATTTCTGTGAAATCTGTCATTGGTATTTTAATTGGGATTGCATTCAATCTGTAGATTGCGTTGTGTACTTTGGACATTTTAATGATGTTAATTTTTCCCATCCATGAACATGGTATATGCTTTCATTGATTTGTATCTCCCTTGATTTCTTTCTTCATTGTTCTGTAGTTTTCTGAGTACAGGTCTTTTACCTCCTTAGTTAAGTTGATTCCTAGGTACTTTATTTTTCTTGTTGCTATGGTAAATGAGATTTGTGTTTTCGCTTCTATTTCTGTTGTTTCATTATTGGTATACAAAAATGCTTTTGATTTCTGGATATTGACTTTATACCCAGCTATTTTGCTAAATTTGCTTATTAGGTCGAGTAAGTTTTTGGTGCAGCCCATCACCATTTGTATGTACACTATCAAATCATCTGCAAATAATGACAGTTTGACTTCCTCCTTTCCAATTTGGATACCATTGATTCCTTTTTCTTCTCTGATGGCTATAGCTAGAACTTCCAAGACAATGTTGAATAGAAGTGGAGAAAGTGGACAGCCTTGTCTCATTCCTGATCTTAGGGAGAAAGCTTTCAGTTTTTGTCCATTAAGTATGATGCTGGCTTCAGGTTTCTCATAGATGGCCTTTATGATGTTGTGGTATGCTCCCTCTATTCCCATTTTGCTGAGGGTTTTGATCATAAATGGTTGCTGTACTTTATCGAATGCTTTTTCAGCATCTATTGATATGATCATATGGTTTTTATCTTTCAATTTGTTGATGTGGTGTATTACATTGATTGATTTACAAATGTTGTACCATCCTTGCATCCCTGGGATGAAACCCACTTGATCATGGTGTATGATCTTTGTAATATACTGCTGAATCCGATTGGCCAATATTTTGTTGAGAATTTTAGCCTGCATGTTCATCAGAGATATTGGCCTGTAGCTTCCTTTCTTAGTTGGATCTTGCCCTGGTTTTGGGATTAGAATAATATTA